>CM055275.1:60367729-60453954 GCA_029237695.1 Conchocele bisecta | reverse complement strand
GAATACAATGGCCACAACAAACACGGATTTGCAAAAACACTAGGAAATAACACAAAAACAGTAGGAAACAAGGGCCACAACAAACCCGGATTTGCAAAAAGCTCTAGGAAATGACACAAAAACACTAGGAATTAACACGAAAACACGAGGAAACACAGGCCACAACAAACCCGGATTTGCAAAAACACTAGGAAATAACACAAAAACACTAGGAAATGACACAAAACACTAGGAAATAACACAAACACACTAAGAAACAATGGCCACATCAAACCCGGATTTGCAAAAAACGCTAGGAAATAACACAAAATCACTAGGAAACAATGGCCTCAAGAAACGGGACTTAAGAAAAACACTAGGAAATAACCTAAAAACACTTGGAAACAATGGCCACAACAAACGCGGATTTGCAAAAACACTAGGAAATGACACAAAACATTAGGAAATAACACAAAAAACACTAGGAAACAATGGCGAAAACAAACACGGATTTAAGAAAACCACTATGAAATGACAGGAAAACACTTGAAAATACCACAAAAACACTAGGAAACAATGGCGAAAACAAACACGGATTTAAGAAAAACACTATGAAATGACACTAAAAAACTTGAAAATAACACAAAAACACTAGGAAACAATGGCCACAAAAACACAAACAACCACAACAAACCCGGTTTTGCAAAAACACTAGGAAATGACACAAAAACACTAGGAAATAACACAAAAACACTAGGAAACAATGGCCACAACAAACACGGATTTGCAAAAAAACACTAGGAAATCACACAAAAACACTAGGAAATAACACAAAAACATTAGGAAACAATGGCAACAACAAACCCGGATTTGCAAAAAACACTAGGAAATGACAAAAAACATTAGGAAATAACACAAAAACACTAGGAAACAATGGCCACAACAAAGCACGGATTTGCAAAAAAAAACACTAGGAAACAATGTCCACAACCAACCCGGATTTAAGAAAAACACCAGGAAATAACACAAAACACAAGGAAACAATGGCCACAACAAACCCGGATTTGTAAAAACACTATGAAATGACACAAAAACACTAGGAAATAACACAAAAACACTAGGAAACAATGGCCACAACAAACCCGGATTAAGGAAAACACTAGGAAATAACACAAAACACTAGGAAACAATGGCCACAACAAACACGGATTTGAAAAACACTAGGAAATAACACAACAACTGTAGGAAGCAAAGGCCACAACAAACCCGGATTTGCAAAAAAACACTAGGAAATGACACAAACGCACTAGGAAATAACACAAAAACAGTAGGAAACACAGGCCACAACTAACCTGGATTTGCAAAAAAGACGAGGAAATAGCATAAAAACACCAGGAAATGACACAAAAACACTAGAAAAATAGCACACACTAGGAAACAACGGCCACAACAAACTCGGATTTGCAAAAGACACTAGGAAATAACACAAACTCACTAGGAAACAATGGCCACAAGAAACCCGGATTTGCAAAAACACTAGGAAATAACACAAAATTGCAAGGAAACAATGGCCACAACAAACCCGGATTTGCAAAAAAACACTTGGAAATAACAAAAAAACGCTAGGAAACAATGGCCACAACAAACCCGGATTTGCAAAAACACTAGGAAATAACACAAATACACTAGGAAACAATGGCCACAACAAACCCGGATTTAAGAAAAAACACTAGGAAATAACACGAAAGCACTAAGAAATAAAACAAAAACACAAGGAAAAAATGGGCACAACAAACCCGGATTTAAGAAAAACACTAGGAAATGATACAAACAAACCAGGAAATAACACAAAAAAACACTAGGAAACAATGGCCACAACAAACCCGGATTTGCAAAAAAACACTAGGAAATAACACAAAAACACTAGGAAACAATGGCAACAACAAACCCTGATTTGCAAAAAAAACTAGGAAAGGACACAAAACACTAGGAAATAACACAAAAACACTAGGAAACAATGGCCACAACAAACCCTGATTGAAGAAAAACACTAGGAATTAACACAACAACACTAGGAAACAATGGCCACAACAAACCCGGATTTAACAAAAATACTAGGACATAACACAAAAACACTAGGTAACAATGGCGAAAACAAACACGGATTTGGAAAAACACTAGGAAATGACACAAAAACACTTGGAAATAACACAAAAAACACTAGGAAACAATGGCAACAACAAACCCTAATTTGCAAAAAAAAATAGGAAAGGACACAAAACACTAGGAAATAACACAAAAACACTAGGAAACAATGGCCACAACAAACCCTGATTGAAGAAAAACACTAGGAATTAACACAACAACACTAGGAAACAATGGCCACAACAAACCCAGATTTAACAAAAATACTAGGACATAACACAAAAAAACTAGTAACAATGGCCGAAAAACAAACACGGATTTGGAAAAACACTAGGAAATGACACAAAAACACTTGGAAATAACACAAAAACACTACGAAACAATGGCCTCAACAAATAATAGTGTTTTTTGTGTCATTTCCTAGTGTATATGCAAATCCAGGTTTGTTGTGGCCTTTGTTCCCTAGTGTTTTTGTGTTATTTCCTAGTGTTTTTGCAAATCCGGGTTTGTTGTGGCCATTTTTTCCTAGTGTTTTTGTGTTATTTCCTAGTGTTTTACTTAAATCCGGATTTGTTATGGCCATTGTTTGCTAGTGTTTTCGTGTTATTTCTTAGTGTTTTTGTGTTATTTCCCAGTGTTTTTCTTCAACCCGGGTTTGTTGTGGCCATTGTTTCCTAGTGTTTTTGTGTAATTTCCAATTTTTTTTTGCAAATCCGGGTTTGTTGTGGCCATTGTTTCATAGCGTTTCTGTGTTATTTCCTAGTGTTTTTCTTCAATCCGTGTTTGTTTTGGCCATTGTTTCCTAGCGTTTTTGTGTTATTTCCTAGTCTTTTCTTAAATCCGGGTTTGTTGTGGCCATTGTTTCCCAGCGTTTTTGTGTTTTTTCCTAGTGTTTTTGCAAATCCGGGTTTGTTGTGGCCATTGTTTCCTAGCGTTTTTGTGTTATTTCCTGGTGTTTTTGCAAATCCGGGTTTGTTGTGGCCATTGTTTCCTAGCGTTTTTGTGTTATTTCCTAGTGTTTTTTGCAAATCCGGGTTTGTTGTGGCCATTGTTTCCTAGCGTTTTTGTGTTATTTCCTAGTGTTTTTGCAAATCCGGGTTTATTGTGGCCATTGTTTCCTAGCGTTTTTGTGTTATTTGTTAGAGTTTTGCAAATCCGGGTTTGTTGTGGCCATTGTTTCCTAGCGTTTTTGTGTTATTTGTTAGAGTTTTGCAAATCCGGTTTGTTGTGGCCATTGTTTCCTAGCGTTTTTGTGTTATTTGTTAGAGTTTTGCAAATCCGGGTTTGTTGTGGCCATTGTTTCCTAGCGTTTTTGTGTTATTTGTTAGAGTTTTGCAAATCCGGGTTTGTTGTGGCCATTGTTTCCTAGCGTTTTTGTGTTATTTCCTAGTGTTTTTGCAAATCCGGGTTTGATGTGGCTATTGTTTCCTAGCGTTTTTGTGTTAGTTCCTCTTTTTTCGCAAAATCCGCGTTTGTTGTGGCCATTGTTTCCAAGTGTTTTTGTGTTATTTCCTAGTGTTTTTGCCAATCCGGGTTTGTCGTGGCCATTGTTTCCTAGTGTTTTTTGTGTTATTTCCTCTTTTTTTTGCAAATCCGGGTTTGTTGTGGCCATTGTTTCCTAGCGTTTTTGTGTTATTTCCTAGTGTTTTTCTTCAATCCGGGTTTGTTGTGGCCATTGTTTCTTAGCGTTTTTTGTTATTTGATAGTGTTTTTTGTCAATCCGGGTTTGTTGTGGCCAATTTTTACTAGTGTTTTGTACTATTTCCTAGTGTTTTTGTGTTATTTCCTAGTTTTTTTACAAATCCGGGTTTGTTGTGGCCTTTGTTTCCTAGTGTTTTTGTGTTATTTCCTAGTGTTTTTGTGCCATTTCCTAGTGTTTTTCTTAAATCCGGGTTTGTTGTGGCCATTGTTTCCTAGCGTTTTTGTGTTATTTCCTAGTGTTTTTGTTCAATCCGGGTTTGTTGTGGCCATTGTTTCCTAGCGTGTTTGTGTTATTTGATAGTGTTTTTTGTCAATCCGGGTTTATTGTGGCCAATTTTTGCTAGTGTTTTGTACTATTTCCTAGTGTTTTTGTGTTATTTCCTAGTTTTTTTGCAAATCCGGGTTTGTTGTGACCTTTGTTTCCTAGTGTTTTTGTGTTATTTCCTAGTGTTTTTGTGCCATTTCCTTGCGTTTTTCTTAAATCCGGGTTTGTTGTGGCCATTGTTTCCTAGTGTTTTTGTGTTATTTCTTAGTGTTTTTGGGTTATTTCCTAGTGTTTGTCTTCAATCCGGGTTTGTTGTGGCCATTGTTTCCTAGTGTTTTTGGGTTATTTCCTAATGTTTATCTTAAATCCGGGTTTATTGTGCCCATTGTTTCCTAGTGTTTTTGTGTTATTTTCTAGTGTTTTTGCAAATCGGGGATTGTTGTGGCAATTGTTTCCTAGTGTTTTTGTGTTATTTCCTAGTGTTTTTATGAAATCCGGGTTTGTTGTGGGCATTGTTTCCTAGTGTCATTACTTATGTTTTTATGTCATTTCCTAGAGTTTTTTGCAGATCCGGGTTTGTTGTGGATCTTATTTTTTATAAGTTTCTTGGTCATTTATCTCAGGTGATTCTGTCTATTGGCCATCGCAGAGCACACAAGTATGGCTCAGAATGATCAAATGCATGATTTACAGTGAAATTTCTCTAAGCCGGACACCCTGGGGACCTCCCAGGGTGAAAACTCCATATTATCCGAATCAATATTCACTAAACATTACTTTTAAAAATAATTTAAACCACGTTCTTCTCCGAATTTAATTTCTTAAATTATTGCTTTAGAAATATCCTGCTTGGTTTTATTATTTAAGCAAATCTGTAACATTATCGTTTAATTTCTAGAATATGGATATAACGTGGTGCATATTTGTAAATTGATTTACACGTCAGTTAAAGTCCGTGGCTGAAAATACTCAATAAATATCCTGGGGCATCATTATTCTTGAATTAAACAGTACTGCTGAAACATTTAGGGAATATTATCAGTATGCATAGGTTTAAATGCAGGACAGTGGTGATTACTATCTGACACTCCTTAGGTAAACCGTTAGTTAATGGTTAAACGGTAGTTACTTAGTGTTAATGTACCCCAACAGACTGGACATGCCACCTGTAAAGGCTATCTGAAAAGCCATCTGGATAGTGGCTGTACCAAGCAAGCCATTCTTCTGATAGTCAGCACATGAACGTTTACTATTGCACCAAGAGTGTTATACAATCAAATATTTAACAATGGATATTGGCTTGAATATATTCCATACCAATCATATGAACAGATCAATTGTGACCAATGGAGTCAAATAATATCCTAAAGCATAGGACTGTGGGGTGGGGAGGGGGGTGGCTATTGTTGCTCGTTTTTGTGTTCTCATGCTGCCAGTATACTGAGACCAATCTCTGTTTCGCTAGTAGATCTGCTTTCTCTAGGAGAGAGGTAGCGCTTTTGTGTTTTCCATTTCTGGCTATCTGACATAATGTTGTTTTAAGTATTTCAGTATTATCATACTACATGCAGGAACAAGTCAAAAGCCATGTATTTGCATTGTTTTAACGCTTCAAATGGAGGAAACGAAAATTGTCGTCTGCTGCTGTTTTATATATTGTCTTCTTTATCAGTAAAGACATGATTTGTCAGCGCTTTAGAATCATTATACCTCTGCAACAAGTAAGTTGTGTGTGTGGGGTGGGGGGGGGGGGGTGACTGGAGTCAGTTTGTCCGTCCGTCACTAAACTTAGCATCAGAGAAATATGTTATAACTTCCTTCATCGAACACTCTTAATAGTTCCCGCATGCATTCCTCTAAGCGTCTACTACCTTGCTGTGACAAATCCTCGACCGTCCAACCCAGCTGATCCCAAGGTCAATGTTACATACTTAATCTCTTCACAAAACTTAACATCGGTGAAATCTGTTATAACCTTCATTTCCTTCATCGAAAATTCTAAATATTTCACACATGCATTCCTCTAAAACTTAACATCGGAGAAATCATGCTATGACAAATCCATGACCGTGCCGTCCCCGCTAAGCCCAGCGTCAAGGTCACAGACCCACAGACTACAAATCTACACATTTAGGGGCATTTAGGGGTATTCCGTAAGCCTCGCTTATTGACAAATCTAGTTTATATTGAAAATGATTCCCAAGTGCTGCCAAAGAATGTTTTTGAAGATAAAAATGAAAATTAGAAAATAAACAGCAGACAACAAAAATTAGTTCAGCAATGTAAGGGTTAATGCTGTTAAGTTTATATAACTACATACTTATTGTCGCGCCCGCTTGCGAAAAGCGCGATATAGTCGGCACTTTGACATCCGGACATCCGGACGTACGTACCTACGTGAGTCTGGATTTGCGTTAAAGATTTTAAATATGTTATATCTCTGCAACCACTTCCCGATTGACTTAAACCTTAATTTGCATGTTTACCATCCTCCAAATATGCATTGTGCGCAATACCCATGCTGCCCACAATCCCAAGGTCAAAGTCAAATGTCTTAGAAGTTCGCGTTTTTTGTAAACTTTGCGTTAAAGTTTTTACGTATGTTATATCTCCTCAACCGCTTCGCTCATTGACTTGAAACTTCATATGCATGTTTACCATCCTCCAAATATTCATTGTGCGCAAAACCCATGCTTAATGTTATTAGGGATAATGGAGAAATTCTTACAAACCTTTCAAAGTAGATAAATGGCCAAGTGTTTCAGCGATCGTGCGACGGCTGTTTGACAAAAAGGGATCTTACAAATAGTATGTATTTGCCATTAGTTCATAATACAAATTTAATGACAAGAACAACGCCAACGGCATGTATCCCATCGCTGTGGTGGCTGGATCACAAATATGTTTATTCAGATAAAGATTAACGCTTTAAGCCATATGGCCCCTGAAGCAATACACATGTAACAGCATACAATTATGGGTGACAAAGACAACAGCCGGTGCATAAACCGTAATGTTAAGAATGCAGCTACTATGTATTGTATTTGATGCAGCTATGCCACCGTCGACCATTGACCATAGCACATGGATAATATCCTGCGGTGGAATAGCATGCCCAATAAGCACATACAAAATGTTTTGGTTAATCTATAAAAATACATTAAGTTATGGCGTTGCAGCATTAGTCTATAGAGTAGTGCATTACACATGTACTACAAAACTGAACACGTAAGATATCATGCAATAATGTCAAGTTAATATTTGCAAATATATATGCATGCTGTATTTCTTTATGTATTGGGAGAAGGTGACCTCATTGATGTATATAAAAATGTTAATTTCTGATTTGAAAAGCTTGGTATATGTATTGGCCCAACTTTCTTACAGTTTGTGAATGTTCCGATTTAATCAACTCTATGAATTTAACCATACTTGGCCTGTTCCAATAATACCGGTTTATATATGTTTTCCTGAGATCCATATACATTGTGCATTCTAAAATAAAATGGTATTCGTCTTCCAAATGTCCACACAATATACATTTCCGGTTTCCAATTGGAGTTCTGTTCTATCTGCCTGATTCTACTTCTAGGCGATGGGACGAAACTTTTAGTCTAGCAAATGCGTACCTAAATTTCGTGAGTGTGATGTCCTTTAAGTAATATTGCATTTTGAAGTCGCATACATTTCTATAAAATAATGCTCTGCTAGATCCGTTAATTCTGGCTTTCCAATCCAGCATAAAGTTATAGGTCAATCTTTGTTTGAAAACTATCAGAAACTCTTCAATATTTCCGACCCATTGATCCAACCAAACATCAAGAAATCCGTGGGTCGATAACACTTTTTTGACTAGTGACGCCCAGTTTGTTTTACTTGGTGTGCTTTGCATGTCTGCTAACATCATGTTGTATATATGTTTCATGTATTTGTGATCATCTGACGCAGATATTTGAACCAGAATTTAATTATATTTAGATAGCGTCGATGAACAAGTGGGGTACGACCAAGTTCTCCATAGATAAAATCATTTTGAGTATTTCTCTTAACACCTAGTAAACTTTTGCAAAACTGCAAATGAACTTTTTCTATTTGATTTCCCTGCACAAATCCCCATATTTCATCACCGTAGTTAAGAATCGGTTGTACTAGTTTATCAAATAATTGTAATCTATGTGTGGGTGTTATGTCTGTAAATTTATACAGGTATTTGTTTAGCTTGAAAATAGATTTTTGTGCTTGACCCGATAATAAAGATTGTGTTTCCATGAAAGAACCACCCGTTGTAAAGACTATGCCTAGATACGTGAATTTACTTACTTTTTCGATAATATAATTGCCATAATAGAATTCTATGTTTCTTAGCAATCTACCTCCTTTTCGAAATACAAGTATTTTTGTTTTTCCCTTATTGACAGTTAATTTCCATTTCTCAAAATATTCTGAAAGTAGATTAAGTCCTGTTTGCATCCCGTGTTCCGATTCTGAGAAAATAACAATGTCATTGGCATAATTATAGTAAAATAAATAATTTTATCAATCCGATATCAATTCCTTCAATACCCTTAGTTTCGAATTCAGCCTCAAGGTCATTTACAAACATGCTAAACAGGAATGGAGATAGGCAGTCACCCTGACGTACGCCTAATAAGCAAGAAAATTCACCGCTTAGCATGGTATTATGCTTTCCGCGCGATGTCACATTAGTATACATGGATTTAATTATATTTAAAATTTTCCCTCGCACTCCCAGTTTTATTAATGTTAACCATAGATTATCACGCACCACATAATCAAAAGCCTTTGAAAAATCCACAAAAGCACAATATAATTTCTTACCCTTATTTAACATATGTGTAATGAGGCCATGCAAAATAAATATGTTATCCCGTGTACCCATTCCCTTCCTGAACCCTGCTTGTGCTTCCACATACACATGATATTTTTCAGCCCAGCTAGATAGTCTATTATTTAAAACGCGTGAGAATAATTTCCCAAGAAGTGTGTCAATAGGGTAATACCTCTGTAATTATCCACCTCGTTTATATTTCCCTTTTTATGTAGTGGTATAATATAACCTTCCGACCATGTATCGGGATAATATCCTATATTAAACGTTTTATCAAACAATTGTGTAAGTATTGGTAACAACGACTGGTGCCCATGTATAAAGAATTCATTCAGTAACATGTCTGGTCCACCACACCGACCAGCTTTCAATTGCTTGATAGCTATACTGACTTCATCGCAAGTAATGGGAGAATCAAGTTCAGAAAACATTACAAGCAATTCATTATTTAAATATCTTTCGTTGAAATGTATAACATCTTCATCTGGTGAAAAAAATGGATCACTTGGGTTATTGGCAGCTTTAAAGTAAGCAGCAAAATTATCCAGAGAAATATTCGATGTCTGTATACCCGAGGTTTCTTTTAGCATGTTCCAATATATTTTTTTGCGTTTTTGGAGCGAGCTTGTTCTAATTTAATACTTTTCTGCAAGTCATGTTGATATTTGCATTTTCAAATTAGTGATTTATATTCTGACCTAGCTGTAACCATTTCCTGTCTAGTAGTATCCGATGGAGCATGCCTATACTTATTTAGTTTTCTATAAAACGTATGTTTCTTGTCATCACATTCTGTAGTGAACCACTGATTGTCTGTATGATTTGTCATCGGTGGTAGATCTGATTTAGCCTTAACATTACGTTTAATATCAGAGCAAATATCTTCAAAAATACTTCCAAAACTTAGAAGACAACTATTAATATCCTCATTGTCATGACATTGCTGTATAATATTCGACAGTTCCTGAAATGTGTTACATATATCTTGCGAACCCAACCTTACCTGATATACACCTACGTGTTCGGTACTCCATATATACTTAGATTGAACAGGTAAGCAGTTATCGTTACCTATATCTTGTTCACGTGTCAGTATGTTTTCAAATCTCAAAGAGAACTGTATTGCGCAATGATCGGATACAATATTTGGTTCACATACGTCGAAAGCAGTAATATTGCTAAACAGATCAGGAGACGTGATGATATAGTCTATAACACTCTTGCCATTGCTTGCCACATACGTGTACTCACCGACATTTACATCATTGCCAATTCGTCCATTTAAAATACGCAGTCCAGTCTGTTTGCATAAGTTAAGCAATGAAATACCGTTATCATTCGGACGCACTTTGTCTTTTGAAGAACGTGGCAATGGCATATCAATAATATAGTCATCGAGTAGTACATTTATGTGGTCTGCAGTATCAAATAATACAAAATCAGAGTCATCTGATGTACGTGCATTAAAATCACCACAATATGCACATTGGTACGTTAAGAACTTATAGGAGAATAGAGGAAAGCGCATGCATCTACTGAAAGATAATATGGATAAGGACAAGGATGCATATGAAGTTTCAAGTGAATCACTCATATGGTAAAGAGTTTATAGCAGAATTAATTTACTGAAGTGATTTTTTAGTTATTTGACATTGACCGATGCCAAGGGGGAGGGGGCATGCTGGGATGCGAAAATATGGATGATAATAAACATGCACACGAAGTTTGAAGTCAATTAGCTATGCAGTAAAGATGTTATAGGAGAATGGAGAAACTTGCACACATCTAATAGATGAAAGAGAGCATGACTGTGGTGGGGAATGGAAATATGGATGATAATAAACATGAAGTTGAACATGAAGTTTCAAGCCAATTGGCCGTAGATCAAACAAGTTATAGGAGAATGGAGAAGCGCGAATGCATCAACTTGACGTAAATTTACAAGTTAGTTGACTTCGACCTAGGACATGGTAGAGCATGGGTAGAGCAAGGAATGAAAGTGGATGATAATGAACAAGTACATGAAGTGTCAAGCCAATAGGTCATATAGTCACATAGTTATAGTCAAATAGAAAACGTGACGGACAGACAGACGGGCGGATGGATGTATACACTGCGGTATGCTTGCAAACCCACTTACTTGTGCACCTGTAAATAGTCTGCCTGTGCACCTGGGTGCACAAAAATGTTGCACAATTACCTCTTGTACGTACGCACGAATTTATCCACAAGTATACATGGTGTAAGATTGACGGACAGACGGACGGACAGCTCTTGCATCTCATTTTCGCTACGCGATAGGATAAGAACTGATCAGATTCATGCCACAACATGCCACTGAAAGTGCCATAGCAAGAATTACATGCAGTGGCACAGGGGAGTCGGGAGCGTTTGTGATGTTTATCAGGTAACCTGCCCTGTATTGACCGAATACTTACTGACTGATAACATATTGTTGTATCAGGCATTGCCCTGATATAAACATCCGGGTTACAACGAAGTGAAAACTAACGTTCCATTGGTCGGATGACGTCACGTGACGTTACCGAATGACGTCAGTGTAATGACGCAACGTAAACAAATCCGCGTTCTGTCTATATAATACGACGTCATCTAATGTCATTTTCGAGCATAAAACGTTACCTGATAAATAGAATACCAGGCTTGTGTCTTTTGATATCAAGTTTATCAGGCTCGGCTCGGAAACGGTAGGAATTCCTCGGCAAGCCTCGGAATTCATACGCGTTTCCTAGCCTTGCCTGATAAACTTGATATCAAAAGACACTAGCCTGGTATTCTCTATGTAGCACGGCTACATGTGCGATGATTCTGCTGTTATCTCTGGTGTGTGGCAGGACTGCCGGCAACCTGGATAATTACCCAAGTTTGTATCGGTGTGAAGTTAGCAGTGAGCAGTAAGTAGCAGTGAGATGTATCTCACTGCTGGCCACTGCTGGCAGTAAGCGGCAGTGAGCAGTGAGGTGTGTTTCACTGCTAGCAGTAAGTAGCAGTGGGCAATGAGATGTGTCTCACTGCTAGCAGTAAGTACGGGGCGCCATGCATGACAGGTTAATTATGTGTACAAAACGAATTTTGTCCGGACAAAGTTGAGTTTTGTAACACTAAAAATCACAAAATCCAATTATGTAAAATTCTGATATACAAAATTCATTTTTGTTATAAAGGATTCAATTTTGTAAGACAGAATTGAGTTTTGTGAACAAAATTCAGTTTTGTGGGACAGAATTCAGTTTTGTCCACAAAAGTCAGTTTTGTCCACAAACATAAGTTTGCGTAGGATATTTTATGTCATCTCTACGTTGATTGGTTGAGATCGGTCTTAGTCCATTTTACTAGATGGTGGAGTACACTTGCAGGTTTAAATATTTCAATGCGAAAATATAACCCAATATATCAATATTATACTTCTTTATGGACAGTTATTTTGGTTACATTATGATTACAAATGAGTGGTCACACCATATAAGCATATATACTTTGAAGGAGAAATAAGAAAAATATTCAGAATTTTCCCTCAATTATGTAAACAGAGTCAAACATAAAGTAGCCGGGACATAGCTAGACCTGAGAGCATGCCCATATATAGAGAATACCAGGCTAGTGTATTTTGATATCAAGTTTATCAGGCAAGGCTAGGAAACGCGTAGGAATTCCGAGGCTTGCCGAGAAATTCCTACCGTTTCCGAGCCGAGCCTGATAAACTTGATATTAAAATACACTAGCCCTGGTATTCTATTTATCAGGTAACGTTTTATGCTCGAAAATGACATTAGATGACGTTGTATTCTAACAGTAGATCTAACCTTGTAAAACAAATGGTATTGGATCTGTGTCTACTAGTTGCGAAGTTACGTGTTCGCAACTATGTGTCTACATGCATTATTTACAGTATACACCATCTTAGTATCCATGGTATCTACACAAATACTACAAATGGTTTCCTCAAATGGCCCAATAACCACATTCTGTTTATAAACACAGACAGCAGTCAGAACACAGGTCACAGCGCATGTATTATTGATTTAACTGGGGCAGATGTACCTTGCGATACACAATAAATGAAGTCTGTACTCGCGGGAGATCTACATGTACATGAATTATGTGTACAATTATAACGCAAATGAGTTTAAATACGAATGGGTTTATCAACTTTTGACTGTTTGGAGATAGTTGAAGCAAAATGGCAGAATGAGAAATGAATCCTCGGCAGAATTAGAAATGAATCATCGACATTGAATGTGTAGATCGGCGACCGTGACCCATTTATCCAGTGCAGTTTCTGACCAATGGTAGTCCTTCTTACATGCGTGTGCAGAATTGAATTTTGTGACACAGAATTGAATTTTGTTACACAGAATTGACAGAATTGAATTTTGTGACACAGAATTGAATTTTGTGACACAGAATTGAATTTTGTGGCACAAAAGTGAATTTTGTGACACAGAATTGAGTTTTGTGACACAGAATTGAATTTTGTGGGACAAAAATGAATTTTGTTGACAAAATTGAGCCATGTCCCACTTGGCGCCCCGTAGTAAGCGGCAGTGAGCAGCTATATGCGTCAGGCAATAATGTAAACTAAGTACGTGCGTTAACTCTTTAGACCGGAAAATGTATATTTGCGTAACCTCTCTAAACCGAACACCACTGTAAGCTATGTATGTGTGCGGAACCTCTCCAGACCGGACACCAATGCAAGCTATGTATATGTACGGAAGCTCTCTAAATCGGACACCACTGCAAGCTAGGTATGTGTGCGGAATCTCTCTAGACCGGTATGTATATGTGCGTAACCTCTATAAACCGGACACCCCACTGTAAACTTGATGTATGTGCGGAACACCTCTAAACCGGACAGCACTGTGCGGAACCTCTCTAGACCGAACACCAATGCAAGCTAGGTATATGTTTAGCAACCTCTCCAAACCGACACAACCTGCAAGATAGGTATGTGTGCGGAACCTCTCTAGACGGGACACTACTGCAAGCTATGGTATGTGTGGGAACCTATCTAGACCGGACACCACTGTAAACAACGTGTATGTGCGGAACCTCTCTGAACGGGATATCACTGTAAACTAGGTATGTTTGCGGAACCTCTGTAGACGGGACACCACTGTAAGCTAAGTACATGTGTGGAACCTCTCTAAACCGGACACAACTGTAAACTAGGCATGTGTGCAGAGCCTCTATAGACCGGACAGAACTGTAAGCTACATGTAGGTATATGTGCGAAACCTCTCTAAATGGGACAACACTGTAAACTATGTATGTTTTCGGAACCTTTCTAGACCGGGCACCAATGCAAGCTTTAAAACGGACACCACTATAAACTAGGTATTTGTGCTTAACCTCTCTTAGACCGGACACCACTGTAAACTACGTGTATGTGCGGAACCTCTCTAAACCGGACAGCACTGTTAACTAGTTATGTGTGCGGAACCTCTCAAACCCGGACAGCACTGTAAACTAGGTATGTGTGCGGAACCTCTGTAGACCGGACATCACTGCAAACTAGTTATGTGTGCGGAACCTCTCAAACCCGGACAGCACTGTAAACTACGTGTATGTGCGGAACCTCTCTAAACGGGACAGCGCTGTAAACTATGTATGTATTACGAGGTTGAAGTCTCGTAGTCTGTTTATTTGGATTTCATCAAGTGTTCTTCATTGTCTTTTTTTGTATTTTGGGAATTAGCTCATTCTGTCCAAATAATGAATTTAACAAATAACCACGTTTAACAGTTCCCTAAATATATTTCCAATTTTCATTCTGATATGAATATTGACCGAAATCGACCAATAATTATAAAGTTGACATCTGTGTTAAATGATTGTCTCTTAAATAACACAAGTGTTTTGAGACATGTGAATACCCAGATCAGCCTGCACATCCGCGCAGTCTCATCATGACCCACACCGCTCGCTACTGTATGGGTCGGACCAAATTCCAGTTCATAACAATATCCCCGTCTTCTTTTAAATGCGACCCCGCATTTATCTAAATACACATCCAATTGACGAATATTGTTAAAAGTACATACATTGAGGTTAAATCCGGCATCTATTGTTCTTGTAACATTATGATTCAGACAATGTTATTTGGCTTGATGGGCCATGTGCCATTTTGTAATTGTTGTGATTGTTTGTTATCTCTGTATTTATTATAATATTTCACATAGTTATCCGCATGAATAGTGATTATTACCAATTGATTTGATTTATCTCACTCATAGTTCAGACGCAGTGACATTATCAGTAACCAGATCGCATTTTGCCTAAGATTGATGACAATGGCAATACATGTTGTTTAGCTGATTGAATACATAGATAACGCTCAACAGACATATAATCTTGTGAATTTTGGATACCGTATTTTTCCCGATATATGCAGACAGCAATTACAGACTGATGATGTGGCCTATACAAATACCTATATTGGCATGAATCCTATACTAGCATTGACAAAGCTATGCTCTCTTTATTGAATGGTTATATAATAGCAGCAAATAGTGACGTTCGTTGCATCTGGGGTGGCCGTTAATCACAGGTGAGAGCACTAGCCGGAAGCGAGATGTGCTGGAACGCATACAGGGGCACTCGGCCTACATCGTACACCAGGTGGCCTCGCTGTTCCAGGCTTCTGTTTCCAGCCTAACTCGTTTCAATATCAGCAAGCTGAAATAACAGTAACAGTGAGGTTCGCTGTGTCCGGGCTGGCCACTAAGCATAGTTGAGAGTACTAACCGGCATGGAGACATGCTGGAACGATTACGGGGGGGACTAGGCCCACATCATGTACTAGGTGGCCGCGCTGTTCCAGGCTTCAGTCTCAAGTCTAACTCGTTTGAATACCCCCACCCAAGTCATAACGCTTCTTTGCTGCACCACGCTTCTTTGCACTCACGCCATAATAGCAAATAGTGCTCGTTTGAATACCCGTTTGACGACAAGACCATAGAATTACCTCGTGACGAAATCCAGATAAAAAAGTTGCAAGGCTTTATGAATCATATTCAATTTTCAATATAATGTTTCTGCTTATGAGCATAATTAATAATGGTAATTGTAATATTATTTTGTTTTATATTACAAGTTTTTATACTTCTTAATTTCAAAGGTTATCCATGTGAACAATTTAGCCCTGTGGTAGCGAGAAAGTCTGTGATCGTTGCGTTCGTGGGTTCGAATCCAGCGAACATATTTTTTACTTTTGTTTAGTTGTTTTTTTAATCACATTTCTTGTGTCACTTACACGTAATACTGAGTAAACTGAGTAAGTTTCACCTTTCATCAGCATTCAATGCAGAAAATGGTGAAATCGTCTAAAATTGTGTACACTGCACTGCACTGCACTGCACTGCACTGCAAGTACCGGTCGAGAACCATTGCATGTACATTCGCTGGAGATAATACGAAGGAAACATTTTCCGGGCCCCCCCCCCCCCCTTCAGAAATCCCTTTTTTTTTTACGAAATATGATCTTCAAATATATGAAAAAAAATGCAGTAGAATGCAGGAAATGGCTTCCTCAATTCAAACATTGGGCATGCCCCCGGACCCCCTAGCCAACTCCCTCGCTCCACTCAGTCTACGAACGAGCATACCTCGTTCACGTTCCATGTGCCCCCCCCCCCCCTTGGTGAAATCCTGGATCCGCCACTGACACATGACACATGATTCTGTGGGCGTTCGAAGCGTGACTAAATTTATATTTGAACTGTTCTACAATGTTCGCTATTGTGTGTTCGCTATTGTGTGTTCGCTATTGTGGAGAACATTTCTCAAGTACTTAGTTAGAACAGTCAATACCTATATCTGGCATTATACGGTTATATTTATAAGCTTGATCATATTGCTGCATCCATATTGTATTGTTCACTGCCCACTACTGCTTACTGCTACTGGTGTCCGGTCTAGAGAGGTGCCGCATACATACATAGCGTTCAGTGATGATCGGTTTAAAGAGGTTCAGCACATATACATAGCTTGCAGTGGTGTCCGGTTTAGAGAGGTTCCACACATATACCTCGCTTGTAGTGGTGTCCGCTTTAGAGAGGTTCCGCACATATACATGTACCTCGCTTGTAATGGTGTCCGGTTTAGAGAGGTTCCGGACACATATACCTCGCTGGTAGTGGTGTCCGGTTTAGACAGGTTCCGCACATATACCTCGCTTGTAATTGTGTCCGGTTTAGAGAGGTTCCGGACACATATACCTCGCTGGTAGTGGTGTCCGGTTTAGACAGGTTCCGCACATATACCTCGCTTGTACTGGTGTCCGGTCTACAGAGGTTCAGCACACATACCGGCTTTACAGTGCTGTCCGGTATAGAGAGGTTCCGCCACACACACATACCTAGTTTGCAGTGGTGTCCGGTGAGGAGAAAATGGTCCAGCAACACTTACCTAACTTTCTTTGGGCAGTGTTTGTCCGGTTTTAGACAGGTTCCGCACGCATACATCGTTTGCAGTGGTGTCCGATCAAGACAGGTTCCGCACACATACCTTGTTTACAGTGCTGTACGGTCTACAGAGGTTGCGCTCACATACCTAGATTGCGGTGGTGTCCGGTCTATAGAGGTTACGCACACATACCGCGTTTAGAGTGGTGTCCGGATGTTCCGCAAACATACATGTATATAGCTTGTAGTGCTGACCAGTTTAGAGAGGTTCCGCATACATACCTAGTTTACAGTAGTGTACGGTTTAGAGAGGTTCCGCACACATAGTTAGCTTACAATGGTGCCCAGTTTATAGAGATTCCGCACACATACCTAGTTTACAATGGTGCCCGGTTTATAGAGATTCCGCACGCATACCTAGCTTACAATGGTGCCCGGTTTATAGAGATTCCGCACACATACCTAGCTTACAATGGTGCCCGGTGTATAGAGATTCCGCACGCGTACCTAGCTTACAATGGTGCCCGGTTTATAGAGATTCCGCACACATACCTAGCTTGCAATGGTGTCCGCTCTAGAGAGGTTTCCCACACGTACCTAGTTTAAAGTGATGTCCGGTCTAGTGGGGTTCTCTACATACACATAGTTTACAGTGGTGTCCGGTTTAGAGATATTCCGCACACATACATGTACCTACCTTGCAGTGCTGACCAGTTTAGAGAGGTTCCGCACACATACATAATTTACAGTGGTGTACGGTTTAGAGAGGTTCCGCACGCATACCTAGTTTAAAGTGATGTCCGGGTTAATGGGGTTCCCTACATACACATAGTTTACAGTGGTGTCCGGTTTAGAGAGGTTACGCAAATTTACATTGTCCGGTCTAAATAGTTTACGCACGTACTTAGTTTATATTATTGCCAGACGCATATAACTGCTCACTGCCGTTTACTGCTAGAAGTGAGACACATCTCACTGCCCACTGCTGCTTACTGCTAGCAGTGAAACACACCTCACTGCTCACTGCCGCTTACTGCCAGCAGTGAGATATATACTGCTCGCTGCTCACTTCACACCGATCATGTTTGTGTCCTAATGTTGTCTAGGGAGCATGGTTGTTTGTATAACTGACCTGAACTGAATTTAATGAGATTATTGAATGTGATTTACGTCTTCACAAGTGTGAACGACCACGGCCTTTAAGGACACGTAAGCATGTGTCCGACGGGGTTATCAGTTAATAAAAGATTTATTGAATCTTATCGATTACATTGCGGTGCAACAGATGGCCGTATTGGTGTGTGCTTTTGTCGCGCTGTGGAGAACCCGCGCTCCCTTTCATCTTACACACAGCGGCTAATTCTCGCGAGATTATACTGTGGTACCAATACTAAACATACAGTGAAACCTCTGTAAACCGGACACCCTGTGAGGTGCCCAGGGTGTCCGGCTTAGAGAGGTTTCACTGTGAATCATAGATTTGATCATTCTGGGCCATAGTTGTGTGCTATGCGATCACGAACAGACAGTATCACCTGGGATAAATGAGCAAGAAACACATACAAAATAAGATCATGTGTTTTCTGGGTGTCCGGTGTAGAGAGGTTCCTCTGTAGTATATTATATAGGAAACAGGCAGGCAATTGATTTTCCAGAGACCCACATTCACACAAACATTACAATTGCAAACTACCTGCACCAAAATCAATGTTGTTACTTCCATTCCTGAAGCCAGTGACCGGTTCTAGATCCATGCCAAACACGGGATCATGCCGATTGATTTCCATGAGTTATTTCCCCTTTTTTGACGGAACCGTCTACTTTCACTTTCGAAACCTCTATCTCACCCCCACATCAAGTCGCACACCTTAACCTGCATGTGTAGAACATGCAAATACATGTAATGCAATAAAATGTTTGGCACAGACATACCATTCATGCAGCATATATTTTATTTATCTCTCTGTCATAATAATAACAATCAATGCCGTTGTCCTGAGAATTTACTCCTTGTTGCTAAGCTGTACCAGGACTGGTTTACGGTCACATTATTAATTGGCCGACTGGTTCCTCTATGCCTTTCTCCACACTGGAAACCTAATCCACAGTGTTGGTCATATAGATAGTACGTATATACAATTAATGAATTCAAGAAAAGATAAAAAAAAAGTGAAGTGGCCCTAATGGGCTTCCATACATACATGATACAAACCGAACTATTTAAAATGAGTGTGTGACCATTCTACACTTGGACCAGCCTAAGTATCATACAGTGGGAGCTCCATAGGGTGTCCGGTTTACAGATGTTCCACTGTCAATCAGGCATATGACCATTCTGATACGTATATGCGTGCTTTGCAATCATGAACATACATTAACATCTGAGATAAATGGCCAAGAAACCGATCAAAAATAGGTACACATATTTTGTGTTGGTGTTCGGTTTAGAGAGGTTGCATGTACGGGGTCACGGCGATGTGCTTGTTACGTCACTATCCCGTCAATTGCCTTTAATGTTCGATGCATACAATAGCCCCACCCACCTGACGTCGCGCGACGTAGTTGATACGTTTTCTTTATGTCATTAATCTTCATGACGGTGTCCATAACGGCACGCTATTGACTGGCAACGTCGCTGTTCAAAATGACGTAAAACAAGATGGTTCTTAACTTTAACGCCATATTTGGTTATTTATATTTTTTTAAACGAGCAGAAATTCAAAGATAATATAATTATTAAAAGTTAAACCATGGGCAGTTGCATTTACTGTGGTAGGTAAAACAGTCGGTCTGGTTCACTAAGTACTATTACTAAATACAGCTCGTTTGTCATAACAGTTTAGTAACGCTCGGATTGCTGTCCAACTTGTAGGCTAGATGAGTGGAACTTACCTAACCCGGACACCCTGCCAGGATCCTCATGGTGTCCTGTGTAGAGAGGTTCCATTGTAAATAGGAATGCGAACGCTTCAAAACATGTTTGTGCATTTATTATAGAACAACACTCGAAATAAATTGCATAAGTGTTCCTTCCTGTGCAGTCTGTGTAGCGAGAGCTGAAACACAACTCGGAATTATATTACTTATTTGCCACCGAGTAGTTGGAAAAGTGAAAAGTTAATCTCGTTATTTCTTCTTGTTCTTCTTCTTCATCATCGTCTTTTTCTTCTTCCTCTTCTTCTTCTTCTTCTTCTTACAAGTATTACTATTATTATTAGCCTCACTAAGACAGATACAACGACAACCACCCGTGTTTTATTCTAAACTCTCTAAACCAGACGCCAACGTGTTTCAATCCCATTAATAATACCAATAATAATAATAATAATTATTATTATTATTATTAATTATTATTATAACACAAACGAATACACATATTATGTTTATTCGTTTGTGTTATAATAATAATAATAATATTATTAATAATAATAATGTTAACACACCGGGGCTTACTGCCTTAGGGACAAGTGTAGACTCAGACCAGAATGTGCATTCGCGTTGCTCTCCATTCAATCGAAGAACCATTTATTTTACCGTATGGCGAACAATGTGAACCATTTTCTGACTGCCATAGGGCGAACACGGTCAGAATAAACATGGCTCAAAAAGTGAACAAGATCATAAATACACATACAAATCGAAGGGAAGTAACTCACTCCGACCACCGATTATCAGCTCGTCTTGGAAAATCGCCAGTAATTTCCCTTAGAACAACGCCCGTCGTGGTAGCATTCACTTTTTTGTCAGGTAACGAGCTTTGTATTGGCCGACTACGTACCGGCTGATATCATATTGCTGTATCAGGCATTGACCTAATACGAATATCCGGGTTACAACAAATTGAGACATGCGGTTGCATTGGTCGAACGGCGTCACATGACATTACCGAATTACGCCAGTGTAAATACGTCACGGGAACAAGTCCGCGCACTTTTCTACAACAACAACGTCATAATTGCTCCTTCTGTAGCCTAAACGTTACCTGATACATATAATACCATGCTAGTGTATTTTGATATCAAGTTTATCAGGCTCGGATCGGAAACGGTATGAATTCCTCGGCGAGCATCGGAATTCATACGCGTTTCCTAGCCTCGCCTGATAAATTTGATATCAAAAGACACTAGTATGGTATTCACTTTATAATTGGCTGAGTTTCTCGGTTTACACATTACGCCAATTCAAATTTGAAAGTTCTGCGATGGGAAATTACTCGTGATGTTTCAAGATTTAGCTACTGGAACCCGTTTGATTGAAATTCGTCCGATTAACAAGTCCGTAAGTGCTGAGTGCTAATAATGTATGTGCGATTGATAAGTATAGGTGCTGCGATTACCGATGTTTGAAAATAATTAGCCCATGTATAGTGTATACTGTTTTTTTATTGCTACATTCTTGTAACCAATGTCTTTTGTCATCTTTAGAGAGAGAAACAAAAATGGGGTTGGTTCCATTTTTTTCGACAATTTATTTGTCCACCATCTTGGATTTCAAAATGGCCGCCTTGAAATTGTGTATTCCTTATATATACACTTCCAATACAGGTAGAAGATTGATTCATATTTTTGGTGATAATCATCTTTTGACCACAAAGAACAACACCAGTGTTATTTTCATTTTTAACAACCCCTATGGCGGCCATCTTAGATTTAACCCTAAATGGCCACCCTGAAATCGTATACAATATATTGTAATATTCCTATTTATAATGCAGATAGAATGTTTTGTTTTTTTTGCTATGCCATCTACATACTTCAAATAATAAAAATGGGGTCGGTTCCACTGTTTCTGATAACTGGTATGGCAGACATTTTGTTTTCAAAATGACCTCTATGTAAATAATATTTCTTATGTCTTCACTACGTACTGTCTTTAGGAAAGTGTATTTATAGGTATGTTGTGTTGACTGTTTTGGAACGGTCTTGGAACAAACGTTCTTTGTATTATCAAAGAAAACATGAGTTGTTCCTATTTTATTCTAATTTTCAAAATGGCTACCATGAAAATCATATAATTCTGATATAATCATGCACAAACCATTTGGACTGATTTTTTCCCTGACTACAATCAGTATGGAAAGTAAATTATATATGACTAAAGTCAATTGCAAGTCACTTTTTATGACAAACATGTTAGATTTCAAAATGGCCACTGTATGTATGCACGAATTTCCTTAATTATGGACACAGTGCTTTCAAGCAGTTTCATCACTATCTGCATTAGAGTCTCCATCTTGTTGGTGTTCCTGAAAGGCAGTGCTGGCACAATCACACTCAACATGCGGTCAAATGAGTTGCTAGCATAAAATGTATACCCTATACAAACTTTATGCACGAAAGTGTAGAAGAACTGTCGAAAAGGCAGTATTTGTGTGATTAAATTACTTTTCGGCATTACAATGCCATGTGCACATATTCAGTTTGTGTAGACGACGTGAGTAAAATATCAGATTGATTGCCAATACACTGTTTGAGAGGTTGAATACATTCAATACAAAATACAGACTTGTATGCATGAAACTTTAGAAAAATGGCCACGTTCAAAAGGAAGTACCATTATTAGCTCCATGGTCATTATTATTATTTACGATTACCATATGGTCTTAACCCTTTCAACCCTAAGGAACTGGAGTGGACTGTGATATGCTAATGTTCCGACCAATCCAATGGTCTCAAAATGATTTTCAGATTTGTCCATTTATGAAAAGGGGGTGTTTTTGTTCTAAGAACTCTGAAAATTGCTTTCAAACAGTGCAGATCCTGATGAGACGGCTCGTTACGAGCCGGCTCATATGGATCTGCACTGTTTACATAAACCGATATAGCGGGCTTTCGGGTTCAAAGGGTTAATATATCACAGATCTCATGTGTCAATTTAAAAGTGATCAGTGTCTTGATGGCCCAAATTGCTTTTCACTTGTTGAAATTGTCATATTATGACTTGACAAAGCCAGAGAGACTGCATTATGGTGTGCCACAAAGGCAAGTCAATGGCTAATGCTTCCAATCATTTATTCTCGCAGAAAACTACTATGCTCTGATCAAAAAAAATGAATGATGAGGCATGTTATTTGGCCGGAAACGGTTTCGGTATGCGTACTGACTGACTGTTCAAGTGGAGTAAGATCACTTGCCTCTCACTCTATTCATGTCGTCACAGAATACATGATATTTTTTTGCTGTTGAAGCAATATGGCCTGTCAATGAAACACGTTTCTTGCAGAAACAAACTAGTTACTGATACGCTGTCCCACGAGTCAGTAACATACAAATATTCTAACTGTATTAAGGGTATGAATTCACAGGTACATATAGTATTCACGAACTTACCTGTCAGCGATCAAGAAATTGCAAACTTGACTGAGTAAGATGCACAATTGATTCTGTTAGAAAAACGAGTCTCAATTTCGGAACGCAATGTCCGCAGGAAATAGTGGCGTTATGGGATTACATCGATAAACTGAAAGGATCTAAACACATAATTCTGACTCCTCTTCAGTTCGAAATGTTGCAAGCCGTGCACAATGGCCATCTCGGCATTCAGACATGTCTTAGACGAGCGCAATATATTATTCTGGTAAAATGGTAGGAAGATGTTCAATTGAAGATAGAAACTGAAATACCAAATAACTCTGATATCACACTATATACCAGGTCACCCATGAAAAAAGTGTTGCTACAAACATCTCCATATGGAATGAAAAGGAATTGCTGGTAACACAGCATGAAATCCGAAATGGCCATTGGACAGTTGAAAGGGACTTACAGTAAGCATAGTGTACACATGTGTCAGATGAAGTCCGCAATTTGCCCTACCAGAAATTTGATGATTTTGCAAAATAATGGGGTTTCCTTAATGTCACGTACTCTATGTAGCCAAGGTCCAGTGGGTTAGCTGAGCGAACAGTAATCATTGTGAAACACAGTCGTAAAAACAAATGGTGAATGTACAATACCTATATTTGGGTATACTGGAATATCGAAACTCCCATAACCGGCACGGAATGGTCACCTGCACAGTTATTGATGGGGCAGTTCACTGACCACTTGTGAGCAGGTATATCCAATACATGTTTCGATTTGTGACGAGATCAGATCCAGTCATCAACATCAACAGAGCCAGAAACGCTATGATACATTGGCGACCAAGTTGGACTCCATAAAGACAGCACACTGTTGAGACCAGTTGCAGTCTGCTAGCGCAATGCCAGTTCTTACAGACTGCAGATAGTGGATCATATCGCCGTAACAGGCGCTTTCTCATGACGCAATGGAGAATATGAGTATTAATTACCTTTGCAATGCAATATAAAATACCATAATATACACTATATTGGATAAAATAGATGATTTGTCATATTTTCTTCTTATTTTAAAGGAAAACACATGTGCTGACCACTACATCACTTGAAGAAACATAACTATAAGCCACAACAATACGTAATAGATGTACATCCTTGAAGTGGCAATGTATGTGACACACTTATTTCTAGCGGCCATTTTGAAGTACCACAGGACTAGTTAGCAATAATCTCCACAGTTTGTGTTAATTATATTATGAGTATCAGCAGAAGAAACATACAAAATATCACCACTGTATAAAAACGTATAATACATATTAGATCGTCAAGTTTAAATGGCCGCCATTTTAAAAAATAACATGGCCGCCATTTTAAAATATGCTGAAATAATTATGGCAATATTTCTTATCCATAATAAATAATAATTAAAAACACCACATATAAAGTTGCGTTAAATATGAATTAATTTCAATGGTGGCCATTTTGAAATTGCGGCTCTTAAAAAAATGGACCCAACTTCAGTTTTGTTATATGTTGTATATAGATATATTTTCAAGCAGACACACACGTTCCAAACACAATATCATTTGAAAGAACATAACTACAGCCACAGAAATACTAGAATGTGTAACAAATCTTTGATGTGGCGATGTACATAACACACTTAGTTTCGGTGGCCATTTTGAAGATAAAGATTACTCGTAGCACAATACTAGTTAGAAATAATCTCGGCTGACTGTGTTCAAAGAAATACGAGTATAACCAGAAGGAAAATACAAAATCTTACCACGACTGGATTTCCAATTTTGAAATGGCGGTCATTTTGAAAACCTAAATGGCTGGTATCTCAAAATGTATTGAACTCATTCTGCCAATATTTCTTGTCAATAATAATGTGTTTTCCGCTGCAAAAACACCACACATAATGACTTTGATCTCGAAATATAAATGTCAATAGTGGCCATTTTGAAATGCAATATGGCGGCCATATGGCTTATAGAAAAACAATGGAACCAACCCCAGTTTTGTTGTATGTGGTCTGTAGATGAAATAAAACAACTTGATTCAAACAATATAGCAAAACAAGTATACACGAGTAATCGCACCCTTTGAACCCGAGAGCCCGCTATTCGGTTTATGCAAACAGTGCAGATCCAGATGAGCCGGCTCGTAACGAGCCGTCTCATCAGGATCTGCACTGTTTGAAAGAAATTTTCATATTTTTGAGAACAACAAATACCCCCTTTTTATAAATGGAATAGTCTGAAAATAATTTTGCCATTATTGGATTGGTTGCAAAATTAACATATCGCAGCCCATTCAATTACTTAGGGGTGAAAGGGTTAAAGACTTAAAGTCAGTGTTTGTGGTGGTAAACTACGGTGGCATCAGTCGACAGTAAATGTTCGTATGAACAATTTCTACCGTACGAGGTTTAGTGAAAAGGACCCCTGGGGGCCCGTTTCACTAAACTTCTTACGGTAAGAATGTTCGTACGAAGAATGTTATTAAGTAAACAATATGCTTCTCATATTAACGTGGGTAACTAACGTTACCACTTTGCACATGCGTGCACACATCGTATATTTGAACACACCCACTAAGCATTTTCCTACTTTTGTTGTCAGTTTAAATGTTCACGATTTCAAAGCTAAATTACATTTTGCACTTACGAACTTAGTTGTACGAAGTTTTTTTTAACGGGCTCCTGGTATATACATTGCAGCGTAATGAAGATACAAGTCCTACTGTTCCTGTGCTTGTTGGCCATCAGTGTAGCCCTGCTCACTCTGGTGGATGGACAGAGGTTTTGTATCCGCAGGAATGGCCGCTGTTACGACAATAGGCGGAACGACCGGTACGGCCGCCCGACAGCCTGCTCCATCCGCCACTGGGGCCGCAAATGTTTGCTCGTAGCCGGTGGCCGGTGCAGGTCTGCGTCCTCCAATATCATGGGCGTATCGTAATTAATGGCGAGGGAAACACGGAACTGATATCACGGAACTTCCGGAAATGTCACGTGGTTATTGGTGCCTGGCCAATGGAATGGTGGTACTGATCATGTGACTTCGCTTACGAAGGAAACATTGAAAAGAAGCCTTGTATTGACATGTTATGACAGAATTGAACAAAAATATCCGCTCAGTCGGAGAAACTGTTGTGCAAATAAACACCCAGTAATTATACTACGTACGCTGCAACAATATATATATAATTTATTTATGCGATCTGCCTTAACAAAACTTACTATTACACCACCACCTGCGTTAACATTGCCCGAATATCAACGTTTCACAACATCTATTGACACTCTCAACTCGCAATCAAGCAGTTTGATTGGCTGAGCCTGAGCTGCAGCACAGCTCAGGCTCAGCGAATGAAGCTACTCGATTTCAATCACGATATTCAAGCAAGACATAAACAAATATTGGCAAGATTAGCGCAGGCGGTAATGTAAATCTTGTCTTGCCCGAATGTAAACGTTTCTGCAATCAAGCAGTTTGATTGGCTGTGCACAGCTCAGGCGCATACAATCAAGCTGCTCGATTTCAAACTCGATATTCAAGCATTTAGAAAGAATGACATTAACAAATACTGGAAGATTATCGCAGGCGGTAATGTAATGTACAAATGCCTTTGCGGTGTGAACAGTCACAAGGTGTATGATCACGTGGTACTAACAACAACAACAAGTATCAATTCAAAGTACGTATTATTTTATGTTGTCCTTATTACGTAACCGATGTTGATGAAATATGGCGCATCAAACGCGTCCTGTTAAGCTGCATTTGGTGGTCTCTGTATTTTCGCCCAAACTTCTGTCGTTTTTGCGAAGAATCGATTTCCGTGTCTAACAACACGAAAATCGATTCTTCGCAAAAACGACATAAGTCTGTACCAAACTTCATAGACCACCAAATGCAGCTCATGAAGACACGTTTGCTGCGCCATATTTCATCAAAATCCGTTGCATATTAAGGAAAATATCAAATAATACTTACTTTGGAGTGGGCGACGTTGTTGTTGTAACCACGTGATCATGCACCTTGAGTCATAGATGAACCAACGTATACACTGTAAAAAAATGACGTTCCAAAATTGCACACATATTAAAACACCATTTCTGTTACACTTTTACAACATGTTTCAAAACAGCACAAGTAAGGTGTTTTGCTATGGAACACGTTTGACGTCTCACGTGTTTTGCTTTGGAACACCGACAGTTTGTCCAGAAAACACCAGATGTTTAGTTATGGAACGTCTAGGACGTTTCAGGTGTTTTGCTTTGGAACACCAACAGTTTGGTTAGAAAACACCAGGTGTTTTGTTATCGAACGTCTCGGAGGTCTCATGTGTTTTGCTTTGGAACACCAACAGTTTGGTTAGAAAACACCAGGTGTTTTATATGGAACGTCTAGGACGTTTCAGGTGTGTTGGTTTGGAACATGTCACATGTTTAAAAACAAAACATGAAGGATGTTTCAAGGCAAAACACCTCTCTTGTTACACTTTTAAAACGCCTGCACGCGTAACATGTTTTGCTTTAAAACACAATTCAGTACAAGGTGTTTTGCTATGGAACACCTCCCAAAATAACAAGAAATGCGTCTATCGAACGCGAATGCCACCGGTAGCATATTTGAGAAACTGTTACAAACTTCTTAACAAAAATTGTTAAGTCTTTTCGCAATACGTGTCAAGGTCAAACGGTCAAGGTCATACTAATTATGGCATGGCCGGTGTAGCATACATTTAAATGAATTAAGTGTTGAAATATAGAAGAAATTTTGACACACTACAATTTTATATATTTAGGGTTTTTACTAGTACTAGCCTTGCGTATGTCATAATAAAATATGTGGATTTTGAAATAAACAAGCTGATTAATTGCTACACTGTGTCACAATTGTATCACATTCCGAGAGTTTGGTTAAAAAGGTTATTCCGAAAATAATTAGTTCAAAATGTGTAAAATCCTCAGACCCTGTTGATAGAATAGCTGTCTTAATTACTAAATTAACTGTTAAACGAAGAAACTAACTTGCAATGATGTTACTGGATAGTTCTGCTTCAAGCTTAATACCAATTTTGCTATGCTGATCCAGTATGCTGCTCGCCATTTTGTTTCCACTACCAGATGCGCAGCATTAGCCGAAACAAATGTGACGTTGCAAACACGCATGTGATGTCATACATCACACAAAATTACGTCACTTACTGACGTCAGAACGTTATGACATTTTACCCGCACAACGGCTTTGACCTGCGTTGAATATTCAGGAAAGTTTGACTGAATATGGAGATGGTAATGGCATATAAATTTGTTTGGAAAGCCTTAGGTGCGCATACTTTTCGTTTAGACATTTAGAGTAATTCCACAAGGCGTGCTTGATTGGAACAACCTCTAAAACGCATGCTGTTTTCTTCCATCACGCCTTCGACGTTGCCACATTGTATGGTGTTGTAAAGCAAAACGCCGCTGTTTTAAAACAAAACGACTCTACAATTGTAAACACCATGAAAACAATGATGTTTTGAAAATGCACGGCAGATGATATTTGGAGTTTTATTTTAGAACACGAACAACGTCCTACGGTACGTCTTAGACGTTCCGATTTTTTACAGTGTACAATGAAACCTCTCTAAATCGGACACCCTGTGAGGCCCAATGATGTAAGAGCAATGAAACACATACCTGTGTGCATTGGAATCATAAACACGAATAAACATCAGCGATTTATAAAGACCGTGGACCCATTTCACTAAGCTTCGTACGACAACAAATGTTCAATCGAAGAATTAAATTATTGTACTTAAAGGTACATGCCCACTCAGTAGGCACATGTTCTTCATAGGAATTAAATAAGTGTATAATTGTGTCACCATTCCACAAGTTCTAAAACATACGAGTGCCCGATATACAGATATAATCATTCAGTAATATGTATTTTACTGATAGTGACGCGCGGTGGTATCAGGCTATTTTAATATGCAAATGAGGCATACTATTTTTAATTTATTTATACTAATTAAATGCGTCACATGAACAAATAATATTTTCGACAGATTATAAAGAATGATCATTGCACATCAAAAAATAAATACAGAGAATAAATTGTAATGTCCGTTAACATTTTAAGGAAACACGGCTATCGCCCCTGATATCAGTGTGGAAATTTACGTCTATAAAATGTATAATAATGCCAATCAATACGTGGGGTAATGGTGAATGAATGTTTATTTTGCCAGAAAATTTCCCAGATGATGTCTCTGATATAAAGGACAGTTTGTGCCTACTGAGTACCTTTTTATCCCGTCAACACAGTGCGTATGTGCCGTGAAACACGGTGCCGTGAAACATTTTTGATATCCAGTCAATACCATTTTTGCATTTTACAGCCATTTGTAGGTGTTGACGGGATAAATAGAATAGTAGGTTAGTGCCGTGAATGGGAAAAATATCTGGCGCGGCACGGAAACGGGATGTGCTCGGCAGAGCCTCGCCCATCCCGTTTCCTGAGCATTGCCAGATATGTTTTCCCATTCACGGCACTAACCTACTATTCTCTATCTATTTTCCTTATTTCTGAACAAAAGTATATGTTGTGACCACTCATTTGAACCGTCTAGGCGAGACGGTTCAAATGAGTGGTCACAACATATACTTCTGATGAGAAATAAAGAAATTCATGAGCGTTGCCGGATATTTTTCCCATTCACGGCACTAACCTACTATTCTCTATAACACATTAATTTGGTTCACTACCATTTACAACTTACAATGTACATGTAGCTGCCATTACAACAGATTCACCAATGCTGTCTCAAAATCGGCTGTTAATGTTAATGCGCATTTTGTTGTCAATTCTAGTTTTGCACTTACAAACTCCAGAAGTTCGTAAGTGCAACACTAACATTTAGTGAAACGGGCCCCTGATCAACACTGTCGTTTTATTTCAATCAACCACTCGAATAATTCTGTATTAATTTTGAAATCACATCGTGGGCCGAAATGGTCGTTACAACATCCGATTCATCCGACACATTAATGCCCCGCCATTACAGAAAATACACAGTGCTACCAGTGTAGCTAAAGATCAGTCATTCAGGGCTCCAGATAAGGAATTACATGTAGCAACTTAGTATTTTCACTCCAGGCGCGGATACAGAAATAATTGCAGGGTGGGGGGGGGGGGGGGGGGGGTCCCTGTTATAGCCGACCTCCGCGAGCACGAGCGCGAAATCGCAATTATATTGAATACATGTAGTTTGCTTCGAAATGAAAACATGTCTTGGCATTTCATTAGAATTCTACTGAAATACCAAGATGTGTTTTCATGGAAATAAGACAAATATGCTATATTTGTCGTCTGTTTATTGTGTTGCAGCATGATAAATGTGCCACAAAATTGTAATTGCTTTTTGATACTCGCTACTTCTGATTTCAATTGCGTTTTTGGCAGTTTTAATTGGGTATTTAAGCAAATACGCAGCTTATCTGGAGCTCTGGTCATGGGGCAGTCGGATCAGTGACTGCAGTGTTCAATATGACGATAAGACATATTTATCCCGTAACACAGTGCGTATGTGCCGTGAAACACGGTGCCGTGAAACATTTTTAATATCCTGTCAATACGACCAAATCACTGCGTATGAATATGTGCGGTTGTCATATTAGTAGATTCTCCGATTTTGAGGATGCGGCTGGGGTTATTGTTTTGCATTGTAAAGCTATTTGTAGTGTTGACGGGATAAATAAAATAGTAGGTTAGTGCCGTGAATGTGAAAACTATTTGGCGCGGCACGTTAACGGGATGTGCTCGGCAGAGCCTCGTCCATCCCGTTTCCTAAGCCTTGCCAGATATTTTTTCCCATTCACGGCACTAACCTACTATTTTCTATTGACGATTGTACCCGGAAAAAACGTTAAAATTTGTATTAGTCTGCAGAATGCTCTTGCGAACACTGGCCAGAAACTTACAGTACCGTCAGCGCTAATCTTGCCAATATTTGCCCATTTCTCCATAATAAAATACTTGAATATTGTTTCTGAAGTGAAGCATCTTGATTGGCTGAGTCTCAGCTGTGCAACAGCTCAGGCTCAGACAATCAAATTTATTTGAACCCGAAAGCCCGCTATATCGGTTTATGCAAACAGTGCAGATCCAGATGAGCCGGCTCGTAACGAGCCGTCTCATCAGGATCTGCACTGTTTGAAAGTAATTTTCATATTTTTTAGAAAAACAAATACCCCCTTTTTATAAATGGAAGTCTGAAAATCATTTCCACACTGATATAGGGGCGATAACCGTGTTTCCTTGATGAAATGTTAACGGACATTACTATTTAGTCTCTGTATTTATTTTTTGATGTACAACGATCATACTTAATCTGTAGAAAATATAATTTGTTCAGGTGACGCATTTAATTAGTACAAATAACTAAACTAGAAATGTGGCCTGTCGGCACACGAATGCCCCCGCTGGCAGCCAAAGAAAACGAGGCATATTTGATTACAAGCCATTTACCCGAGTACGGACGGACGCCGGTAACACTATATGCCCCACTCACCATTGGGTTGCGGGGGCATAAAAAGGTGAAGGTGAAAGGTCAAGGTCGAAGTACTGGGTGGTGGAGTGTGTAGGGCATGTTCATATGTATCATGTGTATAAATATTTAAGCGATTGGCAAAAGTATTGAGAAGTTAGTCAAAGGTCAAGGTCGAAGTACTGGGTGGTGGAGTGTGTAGGGCATGTTCATATGTATCATGTGTATAAATATTTAAGCGATTGGCAAAAGTATTGAGAAGTTATTGTAGGATTGAGAAACGTGCACGTAGATTTGTCCCAAAGTGCTAAGTAAACATTTAAAGTAGAAAAGGTGAAGGTCAAAGGTCAAGGTCGAGTATCTGGGTGGTGGAGTGTGTAGGGCATGTTCCATATGTATCAGTGTGTATAAATATTTAAGGGATTGGCAAAAGTATTGAGAAGTTATTGTAAGATTGAACTGACGTAGATTTGTCCCAAAGTGCTAAGAAACATTTAAAGTAGAAAAGGTGAAGGTCAAAGGTGAAGGTTGAAGTATGGTGGTGGAGTGTGTAGGGCTGTTCTATTTGTATCCCATGTGTATAAATATTTAAGGGTACAAAAGTATTGAAAGTTATTGTGGATTGAGAACGTGCACGTAGTTTGTCCCAAATGGTAAGTAAACATTTAAAGAGAAAAGGTGAAGGATCAAAGGTCAAGGTCGAAGTACTGGGTGGTGGAGTGTGTAGGGCATGTTCATATGTATCATGTGTATAAATATTTAAGGGATTGGCAAAAGTATTGAGAAGTTAGTCAAAGGTCAAGGTCAAAGTACTGGGTGGTGGAGTGTGTAGGGCATGTTCATATGTATCATATGTATAAATATTTAAGGGATTGGCAAAAGTATTGAGAAGTTATTGTAGGATTGAGAAACGTGCACGTAGATTTGTCCCAAAGTGGTAAGTAAACATTTAAAGTAGAAAAGTTGAATGTGAAAGGTCAAGGTCGAAGTACTGGGTGGTGGAGTGTGTAGGGCATGTTCATATGTATCATGTGTATAAATATTTAAGCGATTGGCAAAAGTATTGAAAAGTTAGTCAAAGGTCAAGGTCGACGTACTGGGTGGTGGAGTGTGTAGGGCATGTTCATATGTATCTTGTGTATAAATATTTAGGGGATTGGCAAAAGTATTGAGAAGTTATTGTAGGATTGAGAAACGTGCACGTAGATTTGTCCCAAAGTGCTAAGTAAACATTTAAAGTAGAAAAGGTGAAGGTCAAAGGTCAAGGTCGAAGTACTAGGTGGTGGAGTGTGTAGGGCATGTTCATATGTATCATGTGTATAATATTTGGGATTGCAGTATTGAGAAGTTATTGTAGGATGAAGAAACGTGCACGTAGATTTGTCCCAAAGTGGTAAGTAAACATTTAGTAAGAAAAGGTGAAGTCAAAGGTCAAGGTCGAAGTACTGGGTGGTGGAGTGTGTAGGCATGTTTCATATGTATCATGTGTACATATTTAAGGGATTGGCAAAAAGTATTGAGAGTTAGTCAAAGGTCTAAGTCGAAGTACGGGTGGTGGAGTGTGTAGGCATGTTCATATGTATAAAAATGTGTAAAATATTTAAGCGATTGGAAAAGTATTGTAGAAGTTTGTTAGGATTGAGAAACGTGCACGTAGATTTGTCCCAAAGTGCCAAGCAAACATTTAAAGTGGAAAAGGTCAAGGCCAAAGGTCAAGGTCGAAGTACTGGGGGGTGGAGTGTGTAAGGGATGTTCATATGTATCACGTGTATAAATATTGACATAATATGTGAAGCCATGTAGAAGTTATTAATAATATAATATCGGGACGTACGGACGGACGGGACGGACGTACGGGACGGACGTACGGACGGACGCTGGTAACACTATATGCCCCCGTACCTTTCGGTAGCGGGGGCATAAAAACATGGCATGCCTCATTTGCATATGAAAATAGCGTGATACCACCGCGCGACACTATCAGGAAAATAAATATTACTAAATGATTATATCTGCATAGCGGGCACTTGTAGACCACAACAGGATGCTTCCAGCCTACTTTTTATTGCAATCCTTAGATTGTATGTAGTATATAACCATATACCCTAAAAAGGTTGACCCCATTTTGACTCCCCGGGCCATGCCCATTTTTGACCCAGAGGTCACCATTTCAACAGCTTTCAAAAAGCATTGTACATCGATCATTCCTGTCAAGTTTCGTTGAAATCGGTCTGGTGGTTCGTGAGAAGATTTTTTAACAATTTATATTTTTAGACGGCGGCCATCTTGGATTAACGACGACCGCCATTTTCGCAAAACTGAAAAGGCTTTACCAATGAACCATAACTGCGAAGTTTGGCCACCAATGGCCAAGCGGTTTGTATGAAGAAGACATTTGAAATCTCTAATAAAAGAACGACCTTTTGATTCGATGAAAACAGCACCACAGCGATCGCCTCATCAATACCTTTGATTTGATATATTTTAAGACCATATACCGTCAAAAATGAAATTTGACCCCTATTTGACCCCAATTTTGACCCAGGGGTCACCATTTTAACAAAAAAGAAAAAGCATTGTACATCGATCATCCTGCCAAGTTTCGTAGAAATCGGTCTGGTGGTTTGTGAGAAGACATTTTTTAAATGTCGTGCTATTTTTAGACGGCCGCCATCTTGGATCAACGATGACTGGCATTTTAACAAAACTGAAGAGGCTTTACCAATGGACCATAACTGCGAAGTTTGCTACCAATGCCACCATTTAAACAACAATGAAAAGGCTTGACCCAATAACCATTACCATGAAGTTTGGCCAATATCGGCCAAGCGGTTCACGAGAACAATACGTTTGAAATCGTTATTAAAAGAACGACCTATTTACCTTTCGAATGCCATCTTGGATGACATGACAATCCAATTTCGACAAAAATGTACCAGAGCGGCGATACCCTTTGACTTCGATTTGATATAGACAAGACCACATTCGGTCAAACATAAAATTTGACCCCACGGGCCACGCCCATTTTTGACCCCGGGGTCAACATTTTAACAACTTTGAAAGAGCATTGTACATCGATCATTCCTACCAAGTTTCGTCGAAATCCGGCAAGCTGTTCATGAGAAGATTTTTTAAGAATTTATGCTATTTTTAGACGGCGTCCATCCTGGATTAGCGCTGACCTCCATTTTAACAAATCTGAAAAGGCTTCACCCATGGACCATAACTTTTGGCCACCATGGGCCAAGCGGTTCTAGTGAAGAAGAATTTTGAAATATAATAAAATAATGACCTTTTGACCTTTCGGCGGCCATCTTGGATGACATAACCATCCGATTTCGACAAAAAATGCACCAGAGTGATCGCCTCGTTGATACCTTCGATTTGATATACGACACGACCATATTCGGTCAAAAATAAAATTTGACCCCAAGGGCCACGCCCATTTTTGACCCCGTGGTCACCATTTTAACAACTTTGAAAGAGCATTGTACATCGATCATTCCTACCAAGTTTTGTCGAAATCCGGTTGGCGGTTCTTGAGAAGAAGATTTTTAAAGAATGTGTGCTATTTTTAGACGGCGGCCATCTTGGATTACGTAATGACATCATTTTAACAATTTTGTAATCCCCCTACCTAAGGACCATGACCATGAAGTTTGGTGACTATAGGCCCAATGGTTACCGAGGAGAAGACGTTTGAAAATGTTCACGGACGGACGGTGGACGGACACATTGCAGTATTAACAATAGCTCACATGAGATTCGCTCAGGTGAGCTAAAAAGCAATATTATTACAAAAGTATTCCGATTGAACAGGTGAATAAGTAAGAACACAGTTACCATGAAGATGTATTAAAATCATTTATTTATAATTGAATGTAATATCGTGGTCGGCAAACAGCAGAAATCATGAACACATTAAACAACAAAATGCAATCTCTTTACCTTGGCATTAAGCAATCATATATGTACCTTGGGCTATGTCTCATTCCAAAACAGGCTTTGCAAAATGATTTAGTATAAGTTGGATCACGGTTCGTCCGCATGTACGAGGAGATAATCCGCTAGTGTTTGCGAACAAACGTGATCTAACTCACTTATCACATCCGCATGCACATACCTTGCACACGAGCTGTGTTAATACAGAAACAACACCCGGAAATGAGTCAAAGATGTGATAAGTATATATGGTGTACCTGTAACATACTTTATAAAAAAAAACGCAAGGTATAATATGTATTATCAACCTGGTATTGTCAGTGCCAAAGAAAATATTTATTTTTATTGCAGGAAAACATACTGGTGTAATAAATACACAGATGGAACAAGTATGCATTTTAATAAACATATTTATTATTTACCTTAACCCATGAAATACATAGTTAAATTTACGATGTAAATAAGTCATATGTTCTCATCAATGAAATAAACAACTTCCTCCGCTATCTATATTCATATTCTGAATTTAGAAAGAAAACAGCGCAAATAGGCTGAAAATACACATATATTACCGTATACAGTCTAAAAAACTGCTAATTTCCATGGAGCGGTATATAATAAATAGAATATTCATATTTTTGCAACGAATATGACATATATGTTCATCTCGTGGTGTGAAATGTCCATATTTCACGAGTGCCTAACGGCACTCATGAAATATGGACATTTCACACCACTCACGGAACATATATGTCATATTCGTTGCAAAAATATGAATATCCTCTATGTCATACAATACCTGCATGTATTTTTGTTATTTCTCAATGAAAGTATATGTTGTGACCACTCATTTGAACCGCCTCGATGAGACGGTTCAAATGGTGGTCACAACATATATTTCTGAGCCCATATAAAGAAAATATTTAGAATTTTCCACAAACATAATGGCGTATCCTCGGCATGAAATGGGTTACAGAATGTGCATTCCAAGGGTACAATAAAGTTTTTTGAAGACTAATTTGTTTACTTCTCCATAAAAGTAAATATTAATTTTACTCAAGTTTTTGTTTTGTTTGTTGGGGTTTAATGGCCTATCAACAGCTACATGTAAGGTCATTTAAGGCCGTGTCAATGGGTTTAGTACTAAATCCCATATAGTACCTGTACAAATGGGGGGAAAAATCTCAAAATCAGAACTGAATATTTACAATAAAAAAACATATTTTTTATTTATTATTACCCATTACCCCATGAAAATACATAGTTATACGATGTAAATAAAAGTCATATGTTCTCATCGATGAAATAAACAACTTCCGGTGAAAATACGACAACTTCCGCTATCTATATTCATAACGCACATCTGCAGTGCCAGACTGCAAATAGGCTGCAAATACACATTTATTACTGTATACAGTCTAAACAAGAGCTGTAGGAGAACAGCATAGCTCGACTACGAGGGTTGTCGATGTACACATAGCTTGACAAAGAAGGTGGCTGCGGCCTGCATAAAAACCTTAACCAAGGTTGACTAAAAACATTAACCAAGGGAAATTAAGTAAGTAATTCAAGGTTAAATGTAGGTCAATGTCAGATATAGGTCAGGGGTTATTGATGTACATCACTAGGAGATAAAGTTTTCCAAGTACATGTATGGTTGCTGTAGGCCCATGAGTATTCCATATACAAGTTTGAGTAAAAACCGTAACCAAGGGGAGATAAGTAAGTAATCCAAGGATAAAAGTAGGTCAATGTCAAATATAGGTCAGGGATTATTGATGTACATCACTAGGAGATGAAGTTGTCCAAGTATGGTTGATGTAGGCCCAGAAGTATTCCATATACAAGCTTGACTATAAACATTAAGCAAGTGATTGAAGGTTAAATGTAGGTGAAGGTAAAATAAAGGTCAGGGGTTATTGATGTACATCCCTATGAGAACAAAAAGTTATCCAAGTAATGGTGTCTGTATGCACAATAGTATTCCATATACAAGCTTGACTAAAACCCTTAACCAAGGTTGAGTAAAAACCTTAACCAAGGGGAATTAAGTAAGTAATTTAAGGTTAAATGTAGGTCAAGATCAAATATAGGTCAGGGGTTGTTGTGTACATCACTAGGAGATGAAGTTGTCCAAGTATGGTTGGTGTAGGGCCATGAGTATTCCATCTACAAGCTTGACTAAAAACCTTAACCAAAGAGAATTAAGTAAGTAATTCAAGAGGAAATGTAGGTCAAGGTCAAATATAGATCAGGGGTTATTGATGTACATCACTATGAGAAAAGGTTGTCCAAGTATGGTGTCTGTATGCACAATAGTATTCCATGTACAAGCTTGAGTAAAAAGCTTAACCAAGGTCGAGTAAAAACCTTAACCAAGGGGAATTAAGTAAGTAATTCAAGGTTAAATGTAGGTCAAGGTCAAATATAGGTCAGGGGTTGTTGATGTACATCACTAGGAGATGAAGTTGTCCAAGTATGGTTGGTGTAGGGCCAGGAGTATTCCATCTACAAGCTTGACTAAAAACGTTAACCAAGGGGAATTAAGTAAGTAATTCAAGAGGAGTGAGTGAGTGAGTGAATAGGGTTTAACGTCCGCTTTTCTGACATAGAGGTACAAGCCTCAGGGAGTCTACATGCAGACGGGTCAACGGGGTCGTGTCCCGTATCCACCTGTCCGAGGGGGGTAAATCCCAAATTCAGAACTCAATATTTACAATCAAAATATATATTCAGTCCTGAAATTAGAACAACCTGATCTGGTGCCAGGCCCTCGCCACACCAGTATCATTTATCCCATCCCCTAAAAGTAATAGGATTAGCACTAATCTTACTTTTATATATGGGGCATAGCCAGACTCAACTCTCACATACAAGAAAGCCAAAAATATACATGAGGGCCAAATCCGGTATAGTGGGTTCCGGAAAGTATGAACCCAATCGTTAAGCCAGTTTAGTCGCCTTTTACGACAAGCAATGGCTACTGCAGCACTATTCTCAGGATCAGTTAACCAAGGGGAATTAAGTAAGTAATTCAAGAGGAAATGTAGGTCAAGGTCAAATATAGATCAGGGGTTGTTGATGTACATCACTAGGAGATGAAGTTGTCCAAGTATGGTGGGTGTAGGGCCAGTAATATTCCATATAGAAGGTTGACTAAAAACCTTAACCAAAAGGAATTAAGTAAGTAATTGAAGAGGAAATGTAGGTCAAGGTCAAATATAGATCAGGGGTTATTGATGTACATACCTATGAGAAAAGGTTGTCGAAGTATGGTGTCTGGATGCACAATAGTATTCAATGTACAAGCTTGAAAAAAAACCTTAACCAAGGTTGACTAAAAAGCTTAACCAAGGGGAATTAAGTAAGTAATTCAAGAGGAAATGTAGGTCAAGGTCAAATATAGATGAGGGGTTATTGATGTGCATCACTAGGAGATGAAGTTGTCCAAGTATGGTGGGTGTAGGGCCAGTAGTATTGCATATACAAGCTTGACTAAAAACCTTAACCAAGGTTGACTAAAAACCTTAACCAAGGGGAACTAACAAAGTAATTCAAGAGGAAATGTAGGTCAAGGTCAAATATAGATCAGGGGTTATTGATGTACATCACTAGGAGATGAAGTTGTCCAAGTATGGTGGGTGTAGGGCCAGTAGTATTCCATATACAAACTTGACTAAAAACCTTAACCAAGGGGAATTAACCAAGTAATTCAAGAGGAAATGTAGGTCAAGGTCAAATATAGATCAGGGGTTATTGATGTACAGCACTAGGAGATGAAGTTGTACAAGTATGGTGGGTGTAGGGCCAGTAGTATTCCATATACAAACTTGACTAAAAACCTTAACCAAGGCGTGACAGTGACGCCGGGGTGAAAACATAAGCTCTACTTATTCTTCGAATAGTCGAGCTAAAATCTGCTAATTTCCATGGAGCGGTATATAATAAATAGAATATTCATATTTTTGCAACGAATATGACATATATGTTCATCTCGTGGTGTGAAATATGGACATTTCACACCACTCGATGAACATATATGTCATATTCGTTGCAAAAATATGAATATCCTCTATATATTCAGCCCTGAAATCAGAATAATCCTGATCTGATGCCAGGTCCTCACCACACCAGAATCACTTGGCCCCCTTCCATAAGGAGTAAGGTCAGTAATCTTACTATTTTTATAAAGGGCAATAACCCAATTAAACTCTCAGCCAGGTAACAAAAGAGCCAAATATAAAAATGTACCCGAGGGAACCATCTTGTCGAGATGAAGAAAATGGATTTTTATCCTGAAAAGTCTTTAGGCACATGAGATTACGAGAACACAACATAATAGAATTATTATTTCAATACAGAACAAGTAAATGCATCGTTGCATGAAGCATATCCGCTAGTAGAAAACTCAGTATATGAGACAAGCTATGTGTGATTTTGTACCCAAGAAGGTGTAAAATATTTAACACACATAATGGAATTATTATTTCAATACAGAACAAGTAAATGCATCGTTGCATGAAGCAAATCCCCTCGCTAGTAGCCAAGTCACAGAAGTCACAGATATATGAGACAAGCAATGTGGTGATTTTGTACCCAAGAAGGTGTAAAATATTTACACAATATGAAAAATATTTACAGAAACTGTGATATGTTCTGTAAATGACGTTGTAAGTTGACAAACTTTTCTGAGCAAATGTGGAATTGTATTCCGCATTTGCTCTGAAAATTTTGTCAACTTTCGAAGATTGTTTGTTTGTTTATTGGTGTTAATGGCCTATCAACAGCTAAGGTTATTTAAGGCTGGGCAAACGTGTTCGATCCCATTATATTTCTGTATAACCTGCTGCATTGGGGGGAAAATCCCAAAATCAGAACGGAATATTTAACATTGATAAAAAATATATTCAGCCCTAAAATTAGAATAATCTGACCGGGTGCAAGGTCCATACCACACCAGTCAATGGTCACTTCCCCTAAATTAGGATTAGGAATTATTATAAGGGGCATAACCAGATTCAACTGTCACATACAAAATGCCAAAGACATATGTGAGGGCCAAACCAGGTTCTAAAATGATGCCGCAAGTTGACGAAATTTTCTGAGCAAACTCTGCATTTGCCCTGAAAAGTTTGTCACCTGTCGATGTCATATACGGGAAACATGGTAAATGTTAAACATGGTAAATGTTCTTCATGAGATATGTATCGTACATCTTCTTAGGTACAAAGTCACAGATACATGGAAAAGCTCGCAGAATACAATTAACCCTTTCACCCCTAAGAAACTGGAATGGATATTGATATGTTAATTTTGCAACCAATCCAACCGTCACAAAATGTTTTTCAGACTAGTCCATTTATGAAAAGGGGTATATATAAAAATTACTTTCAAAAAGTGCAGATCCTGATGAGCCGGCTCGTAACGAGCCGGCTCATCTGGATCTGCACTGTTTGCATAAACCGCTATAGCGGGCTTTCGGGTTCAAAGGGTTAAGTAGACAAGAAACTGAGCTTAACGTTGGCTGTGGTGTCATACAGATGCAGTTACATAACGAAGCATCTTACATAGATTCATTTAGCTTAACCCTCACTAAACATCTTACATAGATTCATTTAGCTTAACCCTCACTAAGCATCTTGCATAGATTCATTTAGCTTAACCCTCACTAAACATCTTACATGGATCATACATTCACGTGATCATACATTCTAAGACAATTATGTACAAACATGGACTATCAATCGTTACATCCCTCCTGCGAGGCATAATATCACATGGAGCAGCAATATATAGCAAACACACGTGATCATACATTGCTTAACGGCCTATCAACAGCTAAGGTCATTTAAGGCCGGGTCAACGGGTTCATTTTGCAAAGCCTGTTTTGGAATGAGACATAGCCCAACTTGCTGCAGTACTGAATATTTACATAGTAAAAACCATGTAATTATTCAGACCTGAAATTAGAATAACCTGACCTGGTGCCAGGTCCATACAACTCCAAAGCCACTTGGCCCCTTCCCCTGAAAATAATAGGATTACTGTCACATACAAGAATGCCAACGATGTACGCGAGGGCCAAACCAGGTCTCCGGTCGGGATTCCAGTAAGGATGAACCCGATCGTTAAATTACCACCTATTCAGCACTGAAATTACAATACAAAATTGTCTGACAGTATGTACTGAAAGATAGTGCTTGGATTTGATGTCAGACACCCTTACTAAATCAGATCACTTAGCCATTGGTACGTGAATCACTGCAAGATCCACCATTAATGAACCGGCTCATCTGTAGCCGATTTCATCAAAATTGCAAAGTATACTTATCTAGCAAAGTATACTTTGAGGGAGTAATCATTGATTTTTCCGAAATGTATGATTTCATACAGAACTAACAACGATTGCATATATTTGATGATTAAAACAATGCAGAATTATTATACTGAATTTATTACTTTATCACACCCAAAATTGGCTGTGATAATGTAATAAATTCAGTATAATAACAATTAATAAATTTATCCTAAAATTGAAAATTTCTCCCTCAAAGTATACTTTGCTTGCAATGTTGGTGAAATAGGCTACAGAATGTGCATTGCTTGCACAGATTTTCAAATATTTACAAAATTTCCCTATTTCCAGTTTTGAGTTAATGAAACAACATAGAAGGGTCCATTCCAGTCAGACCTGCGACACAAAAAATGCCCAATCAAACAAATCCATTTCCCCACCCACTTGGTCTCATACAGTACTATCTTGTATTGTCCCACCCACTTGGTCTCATACAGTACTATTTTCTATTACCCCATCCACTTGGTCTCATACAGTGCTATCTTCTTAATAGAAGATAGTACTGTTTGAGGCCAAGTGGGTGGGGAAATGGATTTTTTCGATTGGGCATTTTTTTTTGTGTCACAGGTCCGAGCCTTCCACCTGTGTGGAAGGGTTGACATTGTAGCAAAATACAGGCTTGATCATTGGAATATAATACCATAGCATGCACAGTTGCAAAAGGGTGGTTCACGAATATTGATTCGTGTCATGGATTAGCTCCACTTTGTATTTTTACATTTTTCACTATCAAAACCGTTTCTTAAACCTCACAATGCCGAGTTGAATTTTGTCGTCTGCTGCTTATTTTATATTTTCTCATTTTTCTCACCAAAAACACGTTCTGACAGCACTTTAGAATCAATTCCATGTGCTGCCAAACGACGTTCTTATTGAGAGAGAAGACAAAATATGAAGTAACAGTAGACCACAATTTTGGGTTCCCGTATTCTACGGGTTAATATGCTCAATGTGGTATTCATGTCATCTACATACTATACCGCATCACATTAACAACTCAAATTGTGATTAAAACTTGTCGGTTGACAGAACCATATGTTGTGACCGGATCAGGTGCAAGACTGGCCACATCTCTTCAGTAACAAAATATCCTGTGCCAAACTATCACATCCCTAAATGACCCTAGCTGTTGCTGGGAAGTTAAACCCATTCACTTTCACTTTCACTAACCTACCAACTAAATCACGATTTACATTTTTAATGTGGTCAAGTATATGAACAAACTAGAGCAAGTGAGCCGCCTGGACCGACAAACAAAAAACTTTATCGCTAATTAATAAGTAATTTGACCATGACCTTGGACATGTAGGCCGCATGGGTGTGGTATGGAATGAAAAGATGGATGATGATAAGTAAGTATTTGAAGTTTGAAGTCAATCCGAGTTACCGTTACAGAGATAATGGAGGAATAATCCTGCATTATAACGTAATTTCCTCCCCTGTTACAGAGGAATAAGCCCGCGTTATAACATAATTTCCTCCCCTGTTACAGAGGAATAAGCCCATGTTATAACATAATTTTATAACAACATTTCCTCCGCTGTTAGAGATGAATAATCCCACAATTTTAACATAATTTCCATAGTTTCCATAGTTTCCATAGTTTCGGAGGATTCAGGTTGTGTTATAACGATGTTTCGTTGGATACTCTCGTTTTCTCCTCTTCCATTCTCGAGATTCTTTGCTTCATCATGTGGATCTGAAAATGTAATTTAACCCGTTTTTTTATGCTGGGGATTCCACATTTTACTGATGAAAAAATCTGAATTTTTGGAAAAGTCTGAATATTTTTCTTATATCTACCTAAAGGTATATGGTGTGGCCACCATTTGAACCGTGTGGTCCCGTCGAGACGGTTCAAATGGGTGGTCACAACATATACATTCGATGATAAATGAGAAAAATCACAACTGTCTCATCGAGATGGTTAAAATCACAGGTGATGGGGAAAAATAATCTGATCGCCTCTCATTGTATAAATATACTACCGGTATGTACTGATTTGTCGCGGAGAAATATGTGAAATGTTTATACGCTAACATGGGTATCAAACATGTAATGGGCATGATGAGATGAGTATTACAAAACATTATTCACACTGTCAATACATTCATACAGGATACAGCCATTCAATGTATTGCACTTATCTCAATATAGACCCATATTTACACTGTCAATACATTCATACAGGATACAGCCATTCAATGTATTGAATTATATATCAATATAGCCCCATTTCAGACAGGAAACACCCATTCAATGTATTGCACTTATATCTCAAAATAGCCCCATATTTACACTGTCAATACATTCATACAGGATACAGCCATTCAATGTATTGCACTTATCTCAATATAGCCCCATATTTACACTGTCAATACATTCATACAGGATACAGCCTTTCAATGTATTGCACTTATATCTCAATATAGCACCATATTTACACTGTCAATACATTCATACATGATACACCCATTCAATGCATTGCACTTATATCTCAATATAGCCCCATATTTACACTGTCAATACATTCATACAGGATACACCCATTCAATGTATTGCACTTATATCTCAATATAGCCCCATATTTACACTGTCAATACATTCATACAGGATACAGCCATCAATGTATTGCACTTATATCTCAATATAGCCCCATATTTACACTGTCAATACATTCATACATGATACAGCCATCAATGTATTGCACTTATATCTCAATATAGCCCCATATTTACACTGTCAATACATTCATACAGGATACAGCCATCAATGTATTGCACTTATATCTCAATATAGCCCCATATTTACACAGTCAATACATTCATACAGGATACAGCCATTCAATGTATTGCACTTATATCTCTATATAGCCCCATATTTACACTGTCAACACATTCATATGATACACCTTCAATGATTGGAATATCAATATAGCCCCATATTTACATGTCAATACATTATACAGGATAGCCATTCAATATTGCATTATATCTCTTTATACCCCATATTTTACTCATCATTCTTACAGGATACAGCCATTCAATGTATTGCACTTATATCTCTATAGCCCCTATTTACACTGTCAATACATTCATACAGGATACACCATTCAAATGTATTCATTTATATTCAACTGCCCATATTTACAATGTCAATATTATAGGATACAGCCATTCAATGTATTGACTTATATCTCATATACCCCTATTTTTTACACTGTCCATACATTATAGGATACAGCCATTCAATGTATTGCACTTATATCTCAAATATAGCCCCATATTTACCCAGTCAATACATTCACAGGATACAGCCTTCAAGTATTGCACTTATAATATAGCCCCATATTTACACTGTCAATACATTCTACATACACCATTCAAGATTGCACTTATACTCAATATAGCCCCATATTTCATGTCAATACATTCATACAGGATACACCCATTCAATGATTGCACTTATATTCAATATAGCCCCATTTTATTGTCAAATACTTCATACAGGTAACCATTCAATATTGCATATATCTGAAATATAGTACACGTCAATACATTCATACAGGATACACCATTCAATGCATTCACTTATATGAATTAGCCCCATTTTTTCATGCAATTCATTCATACAGGATACCATTTCAATGTAGCACTCATATCAATATAGCCCCATATTTACACTGTCAATACATTCATACAGGATACAGCCATTCAATGTATTGCACTTATATCTCAATATAGCCCCATATTTACACTGGCAATACATTCATACAGGATACAGCCATTCAATGTATTGCACTTATATCTCAATATAGACCCATATTTACACTGTCAATACATTCACGGATACAGCCTTCAAGTATTGCACTATTTCTCATTATAGCCCCAGATTTACAACTGTCAATACATTTTCATACATACAGCCATTCAATGCATTGCGCTTATATCATAGCCCCTAGTTACAGTCAATACATACAGGGAATCCCTCAATGCATTGCACTTATATCTCAATATAGCCCCATGTTACTGTCAATACATTATCAGGATACGTCATTCAATGTATTGACTTATATCTATAGCCCCATATTTTACACGCATACATTCTACAGGATACACCCAGTCAATGATTGCATTTATATCTCAATATAGCCCCATTTATACTGTCAATACATTCATACAGGATACAGCCATTCAATGTATTGCACTTATCTTCAATATAGCCCCATATTTACATCACTACATCATATAGGATACAGCCATTCATGTATTGCTATACTCAATATAGCCCCATATTTACACAAAGTCAATACATTCATACAGGATACAGCCATCAAGTATTGCACTTATATCTCAATATAGCCCCATACACTGTCAATACATTCATACAGGATACACCATTCATGAATGCATTAGATCTCAATATAGCCCCCATATTTTTTCACTGTCAATACATTCTATACAGATACAGCCATCAATGATTGCACTTATATCTCAATATACCCCATATTTAACTGTCAATTTACATCATACAGGATACACCATCATTATTCATAGTCATTGCACTTATATCTCAATATAGCCCCATTATTTTACACTGTCAATACATTCATACATTGGATACAGCCATTCATGCCATTGCACTTATATCTCAATATAGCCCCCATATTTACACTGTCAATACATTCATACAGATACAGCCATTCATATGATTGCACTATCTCAATATAGCCCATATTTACACTGTCAATACATTCATACAGGATACAGCCATTCAATGTATTGCATTATATCTCAATATAGCCCCATATTTACACTTGTCAATACATTTACATACATGGATACACCCATTTCAATCATTGCACTTTATATCTAAATATAGCCCCATATTTTACACTGTCAACGACATTCATAACCATGGATACAGCCCATTCAATGTTCATTGCCCATTATATCTCAATATAGCCCCATATTTACACTGTCAATTTATTCATTCATACAGGTTACACCCATTCAATGCATTGGCACTTATTTCTCCTATATAAGCCCATATTTACAATGGTCAATACTTTCATTACAGGAATTACAGCATTCATGTATTGCACTTATATTCAATTATAGCCCCATATTTACACTGTCAAATTAACATTCATACAGGGATACGCCATTTCAATGCCCATTGCAATTATAATCTTGAATATTAGCCCCTATTTACATGTAAATACATTCATTCAGGATACACCCATTTCAATGTATTGCACTCATAGCCCAATATTTAGCCCCATATTTAACTGTCAATACATTCATACAGGATACAAGCCATTCAATGTATTGCACTTATATCTCAATATAGCCCATATTTACACTGGCAATTACATTCATACAGGATACAGGCCATTCAATGCATTGCACTTATATCTCAATATAGGGAACCCCCTATTTACACTGTCAATTACATTCATACCAGGATTACAGCCATTCCATTTTGCAATTGCACTTGTATAATTCGCAATTTTAGCCCCAATATTTACACTGTCAATTACAGCCCATACAGGATTTACAGCCATTCAATGCATTTGCACTGTAATATCTCAATTAGCCCCATTAGTTACACTGGTCAATACATTCATTACAGGGATACTTCCCAATTCATATTGGCATTGCACTTATATCTCAATATAGACCCCAATATTGTTTACACTGTTCAATACATTTCATACAGGATTACAGTCCATTCAATGTATTGCACTTATTAATCTCAATAATGCCCCCCATATTTACACTGTCCATTACATTCCCATACAGGATTTACACCCATTCAATGGATTGCATTTAATATCTCAATATTAGCCCATATTATACTGTCAAGGTACATTTTCAAACAGGGTACAGCCATTCAATGTATTGCACCTTTATATCTTCATATAGCCCCTTATTGTACCCAGTACAATACATTCATACAGGATTCAAGCAATTAAATGAATTGCACTTATCTTCCCCAATTTTAGCCCCATTTTTACACTGTCAATTACATTCATACAGGATACAGCCCATTCAATGCATTGCACTTATATCTTCAATAAGTAGGCCCCATATTTGACACTGTCAATACATTTCATTACAGGATTACAGTTCCATTCAATTGTATTGCCCAACTTATATCTTCTAATATTAGCCCCACCTTATTTACACATTGTCTATACATTTCATTACAGGATACACCATTCCCAATTGCAATTGCACTTATATCTCATTATTAGCCCATTATTTACACTGTCAATTACATTCATACAGGATACAGCCAATTCAATGTATTGCACTTATATCTCCCCAATATAGCCCTTTATTTACATTGTCAATACATTTCATACAGGATACAGCCATTCAATGTATTGCACTTATATCAGAATATAGCCCTAATATTTTCCACGGTCAATACATTCCATACGGATTACAGCCATTCATGTAATTGGCACTTATCTTCAATATTTAAGGCCCCATATTTATCACCTGTCCAATTTACATTAATTAAAATGATACACCCCTTCAAAGGCATGTTGCACTTATTATCTACAATAATAGCCCCATATTTTAACACCTGTCAATACATTCATACAGGATACACCCATTCAATGCATTGCCACTTATATTCTCAATATAGCCCCCATATTTACACTGGTCAATACATTCATACAAGGATACAGGGCCATTCAAATGTATTGCCCTTTATATTCATTATTAGCCCCATATTTACAACTGTTCAATACAGCCCCATACAGGATTTACAGCCATTCAATGGCAATTGCACTATTATATCTCATTATAGCCCCATATTTACACTGTCAATACCCATTCATAACTGGATTACTCCATTCAATGTATTGGCACTCATATCTCAATATAGCCCCATATTTATCACTGGTCAATACATTCATACAAGGGATACAGCCATTCAATGTAATTGCACTTTATCTCAATATAGCCCCATATTTACCTTGGCAATCCAATTCAATACAGGATACAAGCCATTCCCCATTGCTTTGCAACTTTTATTCATTATAGCCTCATAATTTACACTGTTCATATACATTCAGTACAGGATACACCCAATTGCAATGCATATTGCACTTGTTATAATCTCAATTTTAGCCCCAATATTTACAGTGTCAATACTTCCCCGACTGGATTTACACCAATTCAAGTATTTGCACTTAATATCTCATTATTAGAACCCTTATTTTAACAACTGGTCTATACATTCTTACAGGATACGCCATTCAAATGTATTGCACTTAGATCTCAATTATTAGACCCTTAATTTACATGTCAAATACCCCATTCTTACAGGATTTACAGCCATTCAATGCATTTGTCTTAATATCTCAATATTAGCCCATAGTTTGACACTGTCTATACATTCTACCAGGATTCTTCCCATCAATGCATGTTGCCACTTATATCTCAATATAGCCCCATAATTTACACTGTCAATTACTATTTCATACAGGGGATACAGTCCATTCAATGCATTTGCCACTTATATCTCAATAATTAGACCCCAATATTTACACCCCTGTCAATAAATTCATTTACAGGATTCACCCATTCAATGTATTGGCATTTATATCTCAATATAGCCCCATATTTATACTGTCGAAATACATTCATACAGGAATACAGCCATTTCCTATGTATTTGCTCCCTTATATCTCAATATAGCCCATATTTACCCAGTCAATTTTACATTGCATACAGGATAACAGCCATTCTATGTTTAATTTGCACTTATCTCAATTTTGGCCCCATATTTACACTGTCAATACCATTTTATAGGATTCAAGCCATTCACTGTATTGCATTATATCTCCTATATAGGCCCCTATTTACACTGTCAATACATTCAATACAGATACAGCCCCATTCAATGTTTATTGCATTAATTCTCATTATAGCCCATAATTTACACGGGTGTCAATACATTCTACAGGATACACCCATTCCCAATTGCAATTGCACTTTATAATCTAATATTAGCCCCATATCTACACTGTCGAATACATTTCATAAACTAGGATACAGACCATTCCCCAATGTATTTGACTTTTATTCAATATAGCCCCATATTTACAACTGTACAATTTCATTCTAAACAGGATACAGCCAGTTCAATGTATTGACACTTATTATCTCAATATAGCCCCATATTTACACTGGTCAATATCATTCATACAGGATTACAGCCAATTCAATGCATTGCACCTTAATCTTCAATATTAGCCCCAATTATTTTACACTGTCAATACTTCCCCTTTATTGATTTACAACCCGATTCGCAATGCCAATTGCACTTATATTCAATTTAGCCACCAGGATTTACAACTGTCAATAACCCATTCAGACAGGATTACACCCATTCTAATGCATTTGCACTTATATCCTTCAATATTAGCCCAATATTTACAATTGTCAATTACCCCATTCAGACAGGATTTACAGGCCATTCAATGTATTGCCCTTAATATCTCAATTTAGCCCCATATTTTACACTGGTCAATTACCATTCCATTACAGGAATTACAGCCATTCAATGATTGCACCTTATTATCTCAATATAGCCCCATATTTTACACTGTCCAATACATTTTCATACAGGGATTACACCAATCAATGTATTGCACTCCATATCTTCAATTATAAGGTCCCCATATTTACACTGTCAATACATTCAATGACAGGGATACAGCCTTTCAACGTATTGCCACTTTATATCTCAATTATAGCCCCTATTTTTTTTACACTGGCGAATACATTAATTTACAGGATTACAGCCATTTTCAATGCTTGGCACTTATTATCTCATATAGCCCCATATTTACACTGTTCAAACCTTCTACAGGATACACCCATTGCATTGCATTGCACTTAAATCTCAATATAGCCCATATTTACAGTGTCTATACATTCCCATACAGGATTTACACCCATTCAATGTATTGCACTTGTTATTCAATATAGCCCCTTATTTTACACTGGTCAATACAGCCATTACAGGGAATACAAGCCATTCATTGTATTGACTTATATCTCAATAATAAGCCCCGCTTATTTACAGTGTCAATGACCCCATGCATTTACAGGAATACAGCCATTCAATGTATTGCACTTATATCTTCACTATGCCCCATATTTAACTGGTCAATACAGCCATTACAAGGTTTCAGCCATTCAATTGAATTGCCACTTTATATTCTCTAATATTAGCCCCATATTTACACTGTCATTTTACATTCATACAGGATACAATCCATTCAAATGTATTGCATTTATTAATCTAATATAGGCCCCATATTTACAACTGTCATACCATATTCATAAGGAATACAGCCATTCAATTGTATTGCAAACTTATATCTCCAATTATTAGCCCCATATTTACACTGTCATAATACATTTCTTATCAAGGATAGAGCCATTCAATGTATTGCAATTATATCTCATTTAGCCCCATATTTACAACTGTCAATACATTCATACAGGTTACAGCCATTTCAATGTATTGCACTTATCTCAATTATTAGCCCTTATATTTACACTGTCAATACAATTCATTCATGATACACCCATTCAATGCATTGCACTTATATCTCAATATAGCCCCATATTTACACTGTCATACATTTTCATACAGGATACAGCCATTTCAATGTACTTGCACTTATATCTCATATAGCTCCATATTTACACTGTCAATACATTCATACAGGATACAGCCATCAATGCCATTGCACTTATATTTCAATCAATTTTAGCCACATAGGTTTTACACTGTCAATACATTCATACAGGATACACCCATTCAATGTATTGCACTCATATCTCAATATAGCCCCATATTTACACTGTCAATACATTCATACAGAATACAGCCATTCAATGTATTGACTTATATCTCAATATAGGCCCCATTCATATTTACAATGCCCCATACAATCATACAGGATACAGCCATTCAATGTATTGCACTTATATCTCAATATAGACCCATATTTACACTGTCAATACATTCATACAGGATACAGCCATTCAATGTATTGCACTTATATCTCAATATAGCCCCATATTTACACTGTCAATACATTCATACAGGATACAGCCATTCAATGCATTGCACTTATATCTCAATATAGCCCCATATGTACACTGTCAATACATTCATACAGGATACACCCATTCAATGTATTGCACTTATATCTCAATATAGCCCCATATTTACACTGTCAATACATTCATACAGGATACAGCCATTCAATGTATTGCACTTATATCACAATATAGCCCCATATTTACACTGGCAATACATTCATACAGGATACAGCCCATTCAATGCATTGCACTTATATCTCAACCTATAAGCCCCAATTTATTTTACACTGTCAATACATTCATACAGGTACACCCATGCCCAATGGCATTGCACTTATATCTCAATATAGCCCCATATTTACACTGTCAATACATTCATACAGGATACACCCATTCAATGTATTGCACTTATATCTCAATATAGCCCCATATTTACATTGTCAATACATTCATACAGGATACAGCCATTCATGTATTGCACTTATATCTCATATAGCCCCATATTTACAGTGTCAATACCCATCATACAGGATACAGCCTATTCAATGTATTGCACTTATATCTCAATATAGCCCCTCATATTTATTTCACTGTCACAATACAAGTTCATACAGGATACATGCCATTCAATGTTAGTGCACTTTTCTTTCAATATTAGCCCCATATTGTTACCACTTGTCTTTAATCATACATTGAACAGCCCATTCCATGCATTGATCAAAACTTAAGGATCTCAAGTAATAGCATTTAATACACTGTTCATACAGTCCCCTTACAGGGATACAGCCAATTCAATGTATTGCATTTATATCAATCAATATAGGCTTATATTTACACTATCAATACATTCATACAGGATACAGCCATTCAAGCAATGTATTGCACTTTATATTCTAATTAGCCCATTATTTACAGTCAATACATTCATACAGGATACAGCCTTCAATGTATTCCTATTATCTCATTAGCCCTTATTTACATGTCAATACATTCATTATACAGGATACAGCCATTCAATGTATTGCCACTCAATATCTAGGCATTTTTACACCTTTTCTTTAACAAGCATTATACATGACAATTTTACATTCAATACACCTTGGATTCAATGCATTGCACTTATATCTCAATATAGCCCATAATTTACATTGCTGATATCTTCATAATAGCCCCAATATCCATTGGCAATATCCATTCAGGATACAGCCATTCAATGTATTGCACTTATTATCTCAATATAGACCCATCCATTTATTTCACTGTCAATACATTCATACAGGATACAGCCCATTCAATGCATTGCACTTATATCTCAATATAGCCCCATATTTACACTGTCAATACATTCATACAGGAGACATTGCCATTCATGTATTGCATTGGCTTCATATCTCAATATGCAGCCCCATATGTTTACACTGTCAATACATTCACCCACAGGATACAGCCATTCAATTGTATTGCACTTCATATCTCAATATAGCCCCATATTTCACTGTCAATTACATTCATACACCCTGGATACAGCCCATTACAATGTATTGCACTTATATCACAATATAGCCCATATTTACACTGCAATACAATTCATGACAGGATACAGCCATTCAATGCATTAGCTTAGTTATATCAATATAGCCCCATTTTACCTGTCAATACATCAATACCGGATACACCCCATGCCCCATGCCATTTCACTTTATATCTCAAATATAGCATATTTTACGTCAATTACATTCTACCAAGGATACAGCCATTCAACATATGTATTGCACTTATTATATCATATTTAGCAATAAGGGATTTACATTGTCCCCCAATTACATTCTTATACAGGGATACCCATTCATGCATTGACTTATATTCAATATAAGCCCCTATTTTACACCTGCCCTTATATCCCTCTATAATGCAATATTTTTACAGTGTATACATTCATACTGGATACAGCCATTCAATGTATTGCACTTATATCTCACTATTAGCCCCATATTTACACTGTCAATTTACATTCATTACAGGATACCACCCATTCAATGTATTGCATTCATATATCAAGTCATTGCAGCATTATGTATCTCAATATTTATTGCCCCATACAGGATTACAGCCATTCAATGTATGCTTATATCTCAATATTAGCATATTTACAGGTCATTACATTCAATACAGGATCAGCCATTCAATGTATTGCATCTATTATCGCAATCAAGTATAGCCCCATATTTTTTACACTGTCAATACATTCATACAGGATACAGACCATTCATTGTATTGCACTTATTATCTCATCATAGCCCCATATTTTTTTTTACACTGTCAAGGAATACAGCATTCATACAGGATACAGCATTCAATGTATTGCACTTTATATCTCAATATAGTTCCCATCCCATATTTACATGTTCCACATACATCATACAGGATACAGCCTTCAATGTATTGCACTTATATTCCAATATAGCCCCATAAATTTACACTGGTCAATACATTCATACAAAGGATACAGCCCATTCAATTGACATTGCACTTATATCTCAATAGAGCCCCAATATTACACTGTAATTAATTCAAAAAGGAGTACAGCCAAATTCAATGTATGTGCACTTATATCTCAAATATAGCCCATATTTCCACTGTCAATACAATTGCCATACCGGATTATAGCCATTCAAGGTATTGCATTATAGGCCCAATATAGCCCCATATTTACACTGTCAATTAATTCATTTCACAAGGTACAGCCCATTCAATGTATTGCACTTTATCTCATTATAGCCCCATATTTTACACTTGTCCAAATACATTCATTACATGGATAACCCAGCCTTCACTACATTGCACTTATATCTCCCCCCAATATAAGCCCCAGATTTACAACTGTCCAATACATTTCATTCCAGGATACACCCATTCAATGATTGCACGGATATCTCCAATATAGCCCCATATTTTACAATGTCCAATACCTTCATTACAGGAAACAGCCATTCAAAGGTATTGCACTTACATCTCAATTTAGCCCCAATATGTTACACTGTTCATACATTCATTACAGGATAGGATTTACAGCCATTCAACTGCATTGCACTTATATCTCAATTATTGCCCCATATTTTTACACTGTCAATTACATTCATACAGGATACACCCATTCAATGTATTGACTTCCATATTCAATATTGCCCCTTATTTACATTGTCAATTTTACATTTTCATTACAGGAATACAGCCATTCCCCAATGTATTTGCACTCATCTCAATTAGACCCATATTTCACTGTCAATACATTCATTTTTTACAGGTAATACAGCCATTCAATGTTATTGCCCTTATATCTCAATATAGCCCCATATTTACACTGGTTCAATACATTCATACAGGATACAGCCATTCAACGTTATTGCAACTTATATATCAATATTAGACCCCATATTTTACACTGTCAAGTTTACATTCATACAGGATTAAGCCATTCCAATCAATTTAATTTTGCACGTAATTCCTCAAATATAGCCCCATTATTTACACCTGGTCAATACATTCATACTATGGGATACCAGCCCATTCAATGGCATTGCAACTTATATTCTCAATTATAGCACCCCAATATGTTTACACTGTCAACTACATTGCATTACCAGGATAACAAGCCATTCAATTGGTATTGCAACTATTTTATTCGCAAATAGCCCCAGCTTTACACTGTCAATTTAAAACTATTCATTACGGATTACAGCCATTCAATGTATTGGTAATTATTCACAATATCGCCCATATTTTACTAACTGGCAATAATTATACAGGATTTACAGCCATTCAATTGCATTGCCCTTATTTCTCAAATTATAGCCATATTTACACTGTCAAATACATTCATACAGGATTACCATGCCATTCAATGGTATTTGGCAATACATATCTCAATTAGAGCCCCATTATTTGACACTGTCAATACATTCATTACAGGAACACAGCCATTCAATTGTATTGCAATTTAATATCTCAATATAGCCCATATTTACAACTGGTCAAATACATTCATACAGGATAACAGCCAATTCAATGTATTGCACTTATATCTCCAATCATAGACCCATAAGTTACACTGTCATAATACATTCATACAAGGATACAGCCATTCAATGTATTGCACTGTTATATCTCAAGTATAGCCCCATATTTAACACTGTTCCAAATACATTCATACAAAGGGATTACAGCATGCCAATGAATTGCACTTTATCTTCAATATAGCCCATATTGTACACCGTTCAATACTTCATACATGTTACACATTCAATGCCCCATTGAACTTATATCTCAATTAAGCCCATATTTACACTGTCAAATAAAACATTCATACAGGATACACCCAATTCAATGCATTGCATTATATCTCAATATAGCCCATATTTACACTGTCAATACATTCATACAGGATTACACCATCCCAGGCATTGCACTTATATTCTTCAATATTAGCCCATAATAACCACTGTTCAATACCATTCATTACAGTAACCGCCACCATTCAATGGTATTTGACTTAATATTAATATTTAGCCCCATATTTTACACTGTCAATACATTCATACAGGTTCAGCCATCAATTGCATTGCACTTATGTTCTTCAATAATTAGCATAATTTACTCTGTTCATACTTCTACAGAGGAATACACAATCCACTGTATTGCACTCAATATCCCCTTTTCAATATGGCATATACCACTGTCATACATCATACAGGATACAAGCCATTCAAATGGATTGCACTTTATCTTCAAGATTTAGCATATACACTGCAATAACCATTATTTACAGGATTAGCATTCAATGTATTGCCAACTTATATCTCAATATAGACCCCATATTTTACACTGTTCAATTACATTCTACAGGATAGGCATTCATGTATTGCACTTTATATTCCAACCCCATAGCATTATTTATACGTTCAATAACATCCCCATTTACGGATACAGCCATTCAATGATTGCACTTACCTTTCTCAAGGATAGCCCCATTTTTAAGTTAACACTTGTTTCTAATACATTTCATACAGGTACTCCCCATTTCATGCATGCACTTAATATTCTCATATAGCTATACACTGTTTCAATACTTTCATACAGGATACAGGCCATACAATTGTATTGCACTTATATTCTCATTAATAGCCCCATATTTGACATGTCATACATTCATACAGATTTACACCCATACAATGTATTGCATTTATTATCTCAATATAGCCCCATTTATTTTTTGTCAATACATTCCTACAGGACAGCCATTCAATGTTATGCACCTTAATATTCTCTAATATAGCATATTACACTGGTCATACATTCATACAGGTATGCATCATGTTCTTGCACTTATTCAATAGCCCCCCTTTATACAATGTCATACATTCATACAGGGATACAGCATTCAATGTATGCACTTATTTATCTCAATTATAGCCCCATATACACTGTTTCACAATACATTATACAGGATACCGCATTCAATTTGTTAATTGTTATTTCTTCACCTTCTATGCCCATATTTACACTGTCATACATTCATTACCGGATACAGCCATTCAATTGTTATTGCACTTATTATCTAATTAATAGACCCAATATTTACACTGTTCATACATGCATACGGAATAACACCCATTTCAAGGCATTGCACCCCTTTATAATCTTCAATAGGTAAGCATTATTTACACTGTCAATACATTCATGCAGGATACAGCCATTCCCCAATTTGTATTGCAACATTATATCTCAATATAGCCCCCATATTTACCACTGTCCCCCAATTTACAATTCATACAGGATACACCCATTCAATGTTTATTGCATTATATCCAATTAATAGCCCCAATATTTACACCTTTGTCAATTACATTCATTAAAACAGGATAACAGCCATTCAATGTGAAACTGCACTTATTATCTCCAATTAATAGCCACCCCATATTTACAGTCCAAAACATTCATACCGTAGACCCCAGCCAATTCAAATGGTATTGCACTTATCCTCAATAGGAGCCCATTATTTCCAATATTTTAAAACACGTCAATACATTGCATACAGGATACAAGCCAATCAATGTTTAATTGCACCCCTATTTAATCTCAATATATAACCCAATATTTACACTGTTCAATACATTTCCCATTCCCGGATACACCCCAAATTTGCAATGCCACTTGCACCCCTTAATTTAATCTTAAATTATAGCCGCAAATATTAACAGCTGTCAATACATTCAATCCAGGAAATACACCCATTCCCCAATGAAATGCACTTATATCTCAATAAATAGCCCCATATTTAACAGTCAATACATTCATACAGGAATACAGCCCCATTCAATGTATTGGCACTTATCCAAATATAGCCCCATATTTACCTGTCAATACATTCATACAGGATACAGCCATTCAATGTATGCACTTATATTTCAGCAATTATAGGCCCGCCCCATATTTACACTGTCAATACATTCATACAGATTTACACCAATTCAATTGAAATGCATTTTATTTAATCCTTCCCCAATATTTAAGCCCCATGGTTTACCACTTGGTCCCCATTTACAATACATAACAGGAATACCACCCATTCAATGAATTGCACTTAATATCTCAATATTCCCACCAGGTATTTTAATCGACCTGGTCAAAACAATTCAAACAGGATACACCCATTCAAATTGAAATGCATTTAATATTCTCAAAATAGCCCCAATTTTATTTAAACACCCCTTTGTTCAATACATTCCCATAACAGGAATTCAGCCGGAATTTCAATTGGTACTGCAACTTATATCCCCTTTCAATATTAGGCCCCATTAATTAACAGTCAATACATTTCCTAACAGGATACAGCCATTCAATTTATTGCACTTATCTCAATAATAGACCCATAATTTCCATTAATTTTACCACTGTCCCCATTTACCAATTCATTACAGATACAGCCCCATTTCAAGTATTGCCACTTCTTATCTCCCCAATATTAGCCCCATATTTACCAACTGTTCAAAACAATTCCCATTTACAGGAAACACCCATTCAATGCCAACTGCAACCCCCTTAGATTCTCAATAACCGCAAATTTAACAAACCCCTTTTAAAAAAAATCAATACATTCATACGATTACACCCTTCCCCCAATTGTTATTGCAACCTTAATATTCACAATAATATTCCCCCATATTTACAGTCAATAACATTCATACAGGATTAACAGCCATTCAATGTTAAGCAACATAACTCCCCCAATATTTCGCCCCAATTTACCACTTGTCCCCAATTTACATTCAATACAGGAACAAGCCCCATATTTCAATGTATTGCCTTATTATCTCAATATAGCCCCATATTTACAGCCATTCAAAGTATTGCATTAATATTCAATATTTAGCATTATACACTTGCTCCCCAATTACAATTTTCATACAGATTACACCCATTCAATGTAATGCATTTATATCTCCCCCCCAATATTTAGCATATACAACTTGTCAATACATTATACGGTACAGCCATTTCAATTGTACTGCAACTTATTTATCTCAATTAATAGCATACAGTCTAATACATTCTACAGGATACAGCCCCATTTCAATGTTATTGGCACTAGCCTCAATAATTTAGCCCAATATTTCCATATTTCACTTGTCCCCAATACATGTCATACAGGTTTCAGCCAATTCAATTGTTTATTGCATATATCCTCAAATAAGACATATTTACACTGTTCAATTTACATCCCCCATTTTAACATGGATACACCCATGCAATTGGCACTGACTTATTATCTCCAATCTAGCCGCATATTTACACTGTTCATACATTCCTAACCGTATACACAATTTAAAATTGTATTGCATTAATAATTCCCCAATATTTAGACCCCATTATAACAAGTTCAATAATTCCCCATACAGGATACAGCATTCACTGTATTGCTACCTATCTCAATTAAATAAAGCCCCATATACACTGTTCAATACATTTCATACAGGATAACAGCCATTCAATGTGTATTGCACTTATATCTCATTTTCGCCCCATATTTTAACAACTGTCAATAATTCCCCATACAGGCTACAGCCACATTCAAATGTTTTATTGCCTCTTTATATCCTCAATTAATAAGGCAAAATGTTTTCACTGTCAATACAATTCATCAGGTTTACAGATTCAATGTTAAAAATTGCAACGTTTATATCTAAATATAGCAAATTATACATGTTCATAAACATTTCATCAGGATACATCCATTCAATTGTTATTTGGCACTTTATTATCTTCAAATTTATGCCCCATATTTACCACTTGTTCAATTACAATTCATAAACAGGATACAACATGCAATGGCATTGCACCCCTTCAATAATTCTTTTTCCAATATAGCCGCAATTTTACACTGTCAATACATTCATACAGGATTTACACCCGTATCCATTCAAAATGTATTGCCACTTAAATATTCTCAATTATAAGTTCATATTTTTTCATTTTCCCATACCATTCATAAACAGGATACAGCCATTCATTGTATTGCACTGTTATCTCAATTAATAGCTATTATTACACTGTTCAATACATTCATACGAGGAAATTTAACAGCCTACAAATTTTATTGCACCCCTTTATATCTTCAATATAAGCCCCAATATTTACTACTGCAAACATTCATACAGGATACAAGCCCATCAAAATGTTTATTGCACTATAGCTCAATATTTAGACCCCATATTTAAACTGTCAATACATTCATACAGGATACAGCCATTCAATGTATGCACCCTTTATAAATCTCAAATAGCCCCAAATATACACTGTCAATACATTTCATACAAGATAACATCCCTGTCATGCATTGCACTTATATTCTCAATATAGCCCCCATAGTTTACACTGTCAAAAAATCATAAACAGAAATACTCCCAAATCCCCCCAATGCATGCACTTATATCTCAATATAGCCCCATATTTTACACCGTCAATACATTCATACAGGATACAGCCATTCAATGTATTCGCCCTATAATCTCAAATAGCCCCATAATTTACCACTGTCAATTAATCATTCTACCAGAATACACCATTCAATGTTTATTTGCATTTATATTCCTTCAATAAGCCCCATATTAATACTGTCATACATTCACAGGATACAGCCATTCAATGTATAGCACTTATATCTCAATATAGCCCATATTTACACTGTCAATACATTCATACAGGAGGACCAACCCATGCAATGCACTGCACTTATATCTCAATATAGCCGCATATTTACACTGTCAATACATTCATACAGGATACACCCATTCAATGTATTGCACTTATATCTCAATATAGCCCCATATTTACAGTCAATACATTCATACAGGATACAGCCATTCAATGTATTGCACTTATCTCAATATAGCCCCATATTTACACTGTCAATACATTCATACAGGATACAGCCATTCAATGTATTGCACTTATATCTCAATATAGCCCCATATTTACACTGTCAATACATTCATACAGGATACAGCCATTCAATGTATTGCATTTATATCTCAATATAGCCCCATGTTTACACTGTCAATACATTCATACAGGATACAGCCATTCAATGTATTGCACTTATATCTCAATATAGCCCCATATTTACACTGTCAATACATTCATACAGGATACAGCCATTCAATGTATTGCACTTATATCTCAATATAGCCCCATATTTACACTGTCAATACATTCATACAGGATGCCCCATGTTTACACTGTCAATACATTCATACAGGATACAGCCATTCAATGTATTGCACTTATATCTCAATATAGCCCCATATTTACACTGTCAATACATTCATACAGGATACAGCCATTCAATGTATTGCACTTATATCTCAATATAGCCCCATATTTACACTGTCAATACATTCATACAGGAACCACCCATTCATGTATTGCATTTATACTCATATAGCCCCATACTTACCTGTCAATACTTCATACAGGATACACCCATTCATGTATGGCACTAATATCTCAATATAGCCCATATTTACAATGTCAATACATTCATACAGATTACAGCCATTCAATGTTATGTGCACTTATTATCTCATATAGCCCCTATTTAACATGGCAATACTTTCATACAGGAGACAGCCATTCAATGTATTGCACTTTTATCTCAATAGAGACCCATATTACACTGTCAATACTATTCATACAGGATACAGCCATTCAATGTATTGGCACTTATATCTTCAATATAGCCCCATTATTTACTGTCAGATTACATTCTTACAGGATTCAGCCATTCAAATGCATTGCACTTATTCTCAATATTGCCCCATAGTTACACTGTCAATACATTCATACAGGATACTCCCAATCAATGCATTGCACTTACTATCTCTATATAGCCCCATATTTACACTGTCAATACATTCATACAGGATTCAGCCATTTCAATGTATTGCACTCTATATTCAATTTAGACCATATTTACACTGTCTATCTATCTTACAGGATACACCCATTCAATGGTATTGCATTTATTATCTCAATATAGCCCATATTTATTACTTGTCAATACTTTCTTACAGGATCGCATTCAATGTATTGCATCTTATATCTCAATATAGCCCCATATGTACAGTCAATAACAATTATACAGGGATACAGCCATTTCAATGTATTGAGCTTTTCTCAATATTAGCCCCATATTAACTGGTCAATACATTCATACAGGATACCGCCATTCAATGTTATTGACTTATATCTCTAATATAGCCCCATAGTTTACACTGTCAATACATTCATACAGGTATACTTTTACGCCATTCAATGTAATTGCATTTATTTTATCTCAATATAGCCCCATATACTTTACTGTCCAATACATTCATACAGGTATACATGCCATTCAATGTCAATTGTTCATTCTTATATCTCAATATAGCCCCATATTTTACCACTGTCAATACATTCATTACAGGATACACCCATTCAATGTATTGCACTCATATCTCAATATAGCCCCATATTTACACTGTCAAAATCATTCAATACAGATTACAGACATTCAATGTATTGCACTTATATCTCAATATAGCCCCAATATTTACACTTGGCAATACATTCATACAGGATATACAGCCATTCAATGTATTGCACTTATCTCAAATCATTAGACCCCATATTTACACAGTCAATTACATTCATACTAGGATACATGCCATTCAATGTATTGCATTTAATTATTATCTCAATATAGCCCCATATTTACACTGTCAATACATTCATACAATGGATACACCCATTCATTTTACCATCACTTAAATCACAATTAATAGCATATTACACGTCAATACATTAACAGGATAACACCCATTCAAGGATTGCACTTATATCTTTGCAATAGCCCCCATATTTACAAACTGTCAATTACATTCATCCCACAGGCATACATTCATTCAAAGTATTAGCACTTATATTCTCAATATAGCCCCTATTTACACTGTCAATATTCATTCATACAGGATACAGCATTCAATGCATTGCACTTATATCTCAATATTGCCCCATATTTTACACTGTCAATACATTCATACAGGATACACCCATTCAATGCATTGCACTTTAATCTCAATATAGCTCATATTGCCCCATACTACAAATGTCACAATACATTCATACAAGGATACAGCCATTCAATGTATTGTATTCACTTATATCTCAATATAGCCCCATATTTACACTGTCAATACATTCATTACAGGATATCAGCCATTCAATAATATTTGCACTTAAATATCTCAATATAGCCCCATCATTTACAATTGGCAATATCTTTCATTAGCATACAGGATACAGCCACCCTTCAATGTATTGCACTTATATCTCAATTTAGACCCCATATACACTGTCAATACATTCATACGGATACAGCATTCAATGTAATGCACTTTAATATTCTCAATACCCCATATTTTGCCCCATATTTACTACTCGTCAATCCACTTATTCATACAGGATACAGCCCATTCAATACATGCATTGCACTTATCTCAATATAGCCCCCACCCCATTTACACTGTCACAATAATTCATACAGGTTACACCCAAAATTCAATGCCCCAAAAATTGCACTTTTATTATCTCAATATAGCCCCATAATTTTACACCCCTTTATCAATTTTCATTTCATTACAGGACAAACACCCATTCTATTGGTAAAATTGCACTTATTATCAAACCAATTAATTTAAAGCCCCATTATTTACACTGTCAAATAAAACATTCATACAGGATACAGCCATTCAATGTATTGGCACTTATATCTCAAATATAGCCCACATATTTACACTGTAATACATTCATACAGGATTACACCATTCAATTGCCCATCAATGTAATTGCATTTATATCATCAATATAGAGCCCCATTATTTACACTGTCAATACATTCATACAGGATACAGCCCATTTCAATGTATTGCACTTATATCTCAATATAGCCCCATATTTTTACACTGTCCAATACATCAATACAGGATACATCCCCATTTCATGCAATGCTTCTATCTCAATATTTAGCCCCATACATTGTCCCATTTACAATTCAAGCAGGATACAGCCATTCAAGTGTATTGCTCGTTATATCATCAATATTAGCCCCATATTTACACTGTCTATACATCATTAAACAGGATACAGCCATTCAATGTATTGCACTTTATATCTCATTATTTAGCCCCATATTTTACCCACTGTCAACTATTCATACATACGATACAGCCCCATTCAATGTACTGCCACAATTATATCTCAATTTTTTTTTTTAAATAGCCCCCCCCCATATTTACACCTGTCAATACATTCATACAGGATACAGCCCATTCAATTTTTGTATTTTTTTTTTTTGCACGTCATACTCCCATTCAAATAGCATATACACCCCTTTGTCAATACATTCATACAGGATTTCAGCCATTCATGTATTTGCTTATATCTCTTTATTGACTTATACCACTTGTCCCCATACAGTTCATACGGAATACAGCATTCAATGTTTATTGCAATTTATATCTCAATATAGCCCCCATTAGTTTGTACACTGTCAATACATTCATACACGGATACATTGGCCCATCAATGTATTGCACGTATATCATCAATATAGCCCCAATATTTATTTTTCACTGTCATACATTTCATGACAGGATACTAAAAACCCATTCTATGTATGCATTTATATCTCAATATAGCCCATATTTTACACGTCAATTATCATTCATTGGACAGGATTTACAGCATTCAATGGTACTGCACTTATATATCAAATATTTTAGCATATTTAACATGCAATACATAATACAGATACAGCATCAATGTTTTATTGCACTTTATCTATTAATAGCCCAATTATTTCATATTTACATGTCCAATACATTCTACAGTTACAGCCCCTTCAATGTATTGCACTTATATCTCAAATATAGCCCCATATTTACACTGTCAATACATTCTACAGGATACACCCATGCAATGCCACTTGCACTTATATCTCATATAGCATGCTTTATTTACAATGTCAATACATTCATACTGGATACAGCCATTCCCCATTTATTTGCACCTTTATATCCTTCAATATTAGCCCCAATTAATTGTTTACACTGTCAATTACATTCATACAGGATACACCCATTCAATTGTATTGCCCCATTTATAATCTTCAATATAAGCCCCAATATTTACACTTTGGCAATACATTCATACAGGATACAGCCATTCAATGTATTGCACTTAAATCTCAATATAAGCCCCATATTTACAGTTCAATACATTCCCAACAGAATTACAGCCCATTTCAATGTATTGGCACTTATCCTCAATATAGCCCCATTTATCTTAACCACTGGTCAATTACATTCAACCCCAGGATACAGGCCAGTTCAATGTATTGCACTTATATCTCAATTATAGCCCCTCTTTACACTGTTCCAATTAAACATTCAATACAGATACCAGCCCATTCAATGGGAATTCGAATTTATTAATTAATTATTCTTTAAATATTTCAAATTTAATAATTATTAAATTTTTAAGTTCTTCATAATCTCAATAAAGCCCCATATTTACCCACTGTCAATACATTCCAACAGGATAACAGCCATTCAAATTATTGCACTTATAAATTTCCCTCAATATAGCCCCATATTTACACTGTCAATACATTCTTACAGGAATAACAAACCCATTTCAATGCATTGCACTTATAACCTTCAAATTATTGCCCCGAATAAATTACACTTTCAATCCCACATTCCTTACAGGATACCACCCCAATTCAATGCATTGCACCTTAATATCTTCAATTATAACCCCAATAATTTACCACCCCTTTAATCAATACATTCATACAGGATACAACCACCCAATTCTATTGTATTGCACTTTTATAATTTCACAATATCCCCCATATTTACAACTGTCAAAACATTCCATACAGGATACAGCCATTCAATGTATTGCACTTAATCTCCCCAATATTTAGCCCCAATATTTACCCACTGTTCAATTTACATTCCCCATTTACCGAATAACAACCCATGCCATTCATTGCACCCCATATTAATCCTACAATTATAGGACCGCTTATTACTGTTTTTCCAATTTACATTCATACAGGATACACCCATTCAATGTATTGCATATCTCATAAGCCCCATATTTTACATGTCAATACATTCATAACAGGATACAGCCATCAATGTATTGCACTTGGGTTATTCTTTTCAATACAGGCATATACACTGTCCAAAACATTCATACAGGATACAGCATCAATGTTATTGCACTTATATCAATATAGCATATACACTGCAATACATTCCAATACCAGGGTACAGCCATTCAATTAATTAGCACTTATATTCTCAAATAGACCCATATACCCACTGTTCAATACATTCATTTTACCAGATACAGGCCTCTTGATATCAAATGATTGCACTTATACAACCAATTATTACCCCATTATACACCCCTTTTGGCAAAACATTCATACAGATACAGCCTTCATTGCATTGCACTTATATTCTCATTAATAGCCCCAGTTTACACTGTCAATAAACATTCATACAGGGATACCACCCAATTCTATTTGGATTGCACTTATATCACAATTAATAGTCCCCATATTTACACTGTTCAATACATTCCCCATACGATACAGCCATTTCAATATATTTGCACCCTTAAATTCTCAATATAGGCCCCATATTTACACTGGTTCAATACATTCATACGGATACCCACCCATGCAATGCATTGCACTATATCTCATATAGCCGCAATTTACATGTCATAAACATTCATACAGATACAAACCCATTCCACTTATGCACTTATATCTCATTATAGCATATACATTGTTTCAATACAATTCATACAGAATACATCCCCATTTCCATGTATGCCACCGTTGTTATCCCCAATATTTTAGGCCCCTCATTATATACACTGTCAATACATCCCATACAGGATTACAGCCATTCATGTATTTAAGCACTTATATCTCAATATAGCCCCATATTTTACACTGGCAAATACCATTCATACAGGATACAGCCATTCAATTGTATTGCCCCACATTATATTCATATACCGCAATTATTTTACACTGTTTCCAATAAATCATCCACAGGAACAGCCCCATTCAATGTTATTGGCCCACTATCTCAATAATATCATATTTACACTGTTCCATTCATTCATACCAAGGATACAGCCCTCATGCATTGCAACTTATATTCCTCAATATTATCCCCATATTTACCCACACTCAATAAATTCATACAGGATACTCCCCATTCAATGCATTGCACTTTAATATCCCCTTTCAATAATACCCCATATACACCGTTCCCAATTTACAATTCATAACAATACAGCCCTTCAATGTATTGCCCCACTTATATTCTCTAAATACATATTTACACTGTTCAATACATTCCCATTAACAGGATACATACCCATTCAATGCATTGCACTTTATTAATCTCCCCAATATAAGCAATAATACAGTTCAATACATTCATATTTCAGATACAGCCATTCAATGAATTTGCACTTATAACTCAATATAGCCCCATATTTACAGTCAATACATCATACAGGAAAACAGCCATTCAATTGTATTTGCACTTATCTCCAATTAATAGCAATATTATACACTGTCAATACATTCATCAGGACACAGCCATTCAATGTATTGCACTTATATCTCAATATAGCCCCATATTTACACTGTCAATACATTCATACAGGATACACCCATTCAATGCATTGCACTTATATCTCAATATAGCCCCATATTTACACTGTCAATACATTCATACAGGATACAGCCATTCAATGTATTGCACTTATATCTCAATATAGCCCCATATTTACACTGTCAATACATTCATACAGGATACACCCATTCAATGTATTGCATTTATATCTCAATATAGCCCCATATTTACACTGTCAATACATTCATACAGGATACAGCCATTCAATGTATTGCACTTATATCTCAATATAGCCCCATATTTACAGTCAATACATTCATACAGGATACAGCCATTCAATGTATTGCACTTATCTCAATATAGCCCCATATTTACACTGTCAATACATTCATACAGGATACAGCCATTCAATGTATTGCACTTATATCTCAATATAGCCCCATATTTACACTGTCAATACATTCATACAGGATACAGCCATTCAATGTATTGCACTTATATCTCAATATAGCCCCATATTTACACTGTCAATACATTCATACAGGATACACCCATTCAATGCATTGCACTTATATCTCAATATAGCCCCATATTTACACTGTCAATACATTCATACAGGATACACCCATTCAATGCATTGCACTTATATCTCAATATAGCCCCATATTTACACTATCAATACATTCATACAGGATACACCCATTCAATGTATTGCACTTATATCTCAATATAGCCCCATATTTACACTGTCAATACATTCATACAGGATACAGCCATTCAATGTATTGCACTTATATCTCAATATAGCCCCATATTTACACTGTCAATACATTCATACAGGATACACCCATGCAATGCATTGCACTTATATCTCAATATAGCCGCATATTTACACTGTCAATACATTCATACAGGATACACCCATTCAATGCATTGCACTTATATCTCAATATAGCCCCATATTTACACTGTCAATACATTCATACAGGATACAGCCATTCAATGTATTGCACTTATATCTCAATATAGCCCCATATTTACACTGTCAATACATTCATTCAACAGGATATCAGCCATTCAATGTATTAGCCACAATTGTATCTTATATCAATATAGCCCCATATTTACACTGTCAATACATTCATACAGGATACAGCCATTCAATGTATTGCATTTATATCTCAATATAGCCCCATATTTACACTGTCAATACATTCATACAGGATACAGCCATTCAATGTATTGCACTTATATCTCAATATAGCCCCATATTTACACTGTCAATACATTCATACAGGATACAGCCATTCAATGTATTGCACTTATATCTCAATATAGCCCCATATTTACACTGTCAATACATTCATACAGGATACTCCCATTCAATGCATTGCACTTATATCTCAATATAGCCCCATATTTACACTGTCAATACATTCATACAGGATACAGCCATTCAATGCATTGCACTTATATCTCAATATAGCCCCATATTTACACTGTCAATACATTCATACAGATCACCGCATTCAATGTATTGCACTTATATCTCAATATAACCCCATTATTCACAACCCCTTTGCATTCATCATACAGATACAAAAGCCCCATTTTTCATGTTATTGGGCCCACTCTATCTCCCCATATTTAGCATTATACGGTTCAATATTATACAGGATTTTACTGCATTCCCTTTTAATGTATTTGCATATTTATTTTATATAGCAAAATTTCAATGTTCTTATACATCCCCTAGCAGGATACACCATTCAATGTATTGTGCACTATTATCTATTAAATAGCCCCATATATTTATGTCCCAATCATTCTACAGATACGCCATTCAATGTATTTATTATATCTCATATAGCCCCCCCCATTTATTTACACTGTCATTATCATACAAGATTCACCCTCATGTTTATGACTATATTCATTGATATAGCATATACATGTCACTACATTATAGGACAGCATTCAATGTATTGCACTTATATCGTTCAATATAGCATATTTTTTACTGTTCACATACAGGATACAGCATTCAATGTAATGCACCCCTATTTAATCTCAATATAGCACCCCATTTCATGTTCATTTCTCCCCATACAGATACAGCATCATTGTATGCACTTATATCTCATTTATAGGACCATTTTACACCTGTCAATTACACATTCATACTGGATACTCACATGGCATTGCACTTTTATCAATATTTGCCCCATATTTACACGTCATTACATTTATACAGGTACAGCATTCAATGTAATAGCACTTAATATCTCATTATAGCACATACACTGTCAATACATTCATACAGGATACAGCCATTCAATGTATTGCACTTTATTTCTATATGCACGTCAATACAATTCATACGGTAGCATTCAATGTATGCACATTATATCTCATAGCATCACGTCAATACATTCACAGGATATTCAGCATAGCATTACCACAAGTTTTCTTATACTCATAGGCACTATTACTCAATATAGCCCCATCAATTTACACTGTTCACTTACATCATACAGGATACAGCCATTCAATGAATGTATTGCACTTTATAATCTTCATATAGCAAATATTACTTATACTGTCAATACATTCATACAGGATACAGCCATTCAATGTATTGAACTTATATTCAATATACCATATTTACATGTCATATTTCATACAGGATACAGCCATCGATGCACTATATTTCTCATATAGCATAGCATTATATCTCAATATAGCCCGATTTGCACTTATATCTCAATATAGCCATAATGTACACTGGTCAATACAGATACACATTCATGTATTGCACCCTTAATATTCTTCAATATAGCCCCATATTAGCCGCATTAGCCCCACGTGACGTCACGCGACGTTGCTCATTATTTAAAGATTGTTTGATGTCATACATTTCCATGACGTTGTCAATAATGACGTGCTATTGACCAGCAATGTTTCTGTATATAGTCCTATATACTTATGAATTGTCCTGTGAAATACACCAATAAGAATGTTATCTGCAGCTCTGTTTATGCCCTTATTGTATCGCTGGTCTTTACATTGCCGAGAAACATTTTGAATGCTCCTCGTACCTTACTAATACTGGTAACACGACATACCTGGGTTTCGTATCTCTCGGTGAGCGACTGCATCTGACCTTCGAGTTTCTTCAGTTTACCCTGGTACTTCTTCTTAGCCTTGTCAAACGCCGAGATCAGAGCACTGAAACATGGAAATGGAGAAATGGGGCCTATGTAGATCCGGATCAAGTAGCACATAGGAATTCAGTCGGCCCCGGAATATGTATGTGTAAATCGGCTGCTTGAATGGAAAGGGTTATCAAAGTACCAAAAGTACTGCATAAATGCTCAAATTGCATATTTCTGACAGACAGAAATGTGGTAGCCGTGAAGAAGCTTGACAGGCTACATGTGCCATCATGGGCGTCACTAGCATTTTTCAAACGGGGGTTCAACATCCACCTGTGAGAAACCAAAATCACCTGGGTCATGGATTACCTCCCTCTTTTCTACTTAGAATTTCCCAATTTTGGCCTAAAATTCATAAAACATCAAATCCGAGCACTATCTTTCGGTACATTGTCAGACAATTTTGTATTGTAATTTCAGTGCTGAATAGGTGGTAATTTAACGATCGGGTTCATCCTTATGACAATTGGCATATTGAAATACGTTTGCTGTCATGTTACTGTGTTTTGTTAGTAGGGTATTTGAATAGTAAAATGTCTGCTAATTCATGCCCTGAAAATAGCTATCGTGGACCTCATTTACATAAAATACTAGATGGCCATGGCCCACATGTCGCGCCCGCCAAGGATTTGATAATATACCGAAAAACTTTAACCAAAAACTTAAACGAAACATTTTAACCCGGACGGATGTACAAACACCATTGCACTGTTCACAAGCGGGCGCGACAAAAATCATGGTGGCTCCAAAAAATGGTGGTTTTGTACGAATCTATCGAACATCTCCTGATGATGCCACAGGTGGAAGACTCGGACCTATGACACCAAAAAAAATGAATATTAAAAATATCCCATTACCCTCCACCTGGTATCGTACTGTACACGACGTTAATAGAAGGTTAGCAAGAGTACGGTTAATATGGAAAAACAACCTTGTTTCTGACTCCCACAAACACAATAAACATCAATTAGTTTTATGACTTGTGTCTCTGGCAATCGAAAAAGGTCTTAGGTGCGTGAATATACTCACTTAAAATCTCCGTGCAATGTTATTGAAAGTTAAAGTTTGCAAACTTCGTCTTACGAAGTTTAGTGAAACAAGATTTTGCCCGTACATGAACATGACACTAACCTGTTTGCCCGCTTCAAATCGTTGACAAACTCGGCTGACTGTTGATGGTGTATCTTGGAGTTTCGCGACAGTTTGTCCAGCGCCAAGACCAGATCTCCCATCTGTGACTTAGTTTTCGCTCCCGCTTCAACGCCGCATTCAGGTCATGTGACAGCTGCGAATGACTACGTGTTTTCTGCTCGGACGATTTCGCTGATGTATCATTGTCCTCCTGAATACAATATGAAAGGTGAATATAAGGTTAGACCACAACCAGCTGTGAGTAAATGTTTGTAGTGGCACAAGGGAACTGTTTGAACCCCAAGGCCGTAGGCCGCGGGTTCAAACAGTTCCCGAATAAACGTTTACCCACGGCTGGTCGACATGGTAGAACGTCATTGTTACATTTCCGTCGGAAATATGATGCAATGCGAGCATATATCCAGTACTTTGATAACCCGTTCCATTCAAACAGCTGATTTACACATACACATTCCGAGGCCGCAGCATACGTCACGTGATGCAGCTGCCCCATCATACGAATTAATTTCAAAATGTCAGTGCGACCGTTGTGAACTGGTCTGGAGACGTAATGGCGCGTTCTAATAACGTCATGAGACACTTGCATTACGTAGGTGTTGGCTTGGCCCCGGAATGAGCTTTGTCTACAGCCATGGTCAAATAGCATGCGCTGTAAATTTGAATAACAGTGTCAAACAACGGCAGTCATGTAACCACGGCCATAGCGGACGCCACGGCAGCCACGGCCAGGCCGTAGCACTATTTTGGCGTTTTTTTTTTTTTTTTAAGCTGTTAAATGTTGTAGGTTGAGCTTCCAATAGTCTACAACCAAGCATGCCAAATCAGTTGTAGCGCATAACCACTGCCTAATTGATTGGCATGGTCTCGTCCATGCATCATTGGCATTGCATCTATTGCCATTTTGTCCGGCGAAAAGTAAACGCAGCGATTTCATTGAGCGAATCTAAGCAATAACAACAACAACCAAAATATGTGACTGTCTGCTAAAAGTAAAAAGCGTAACATTAGTGACTTTTTCAGGTGATTATGGTTTTTACAGTCGGAAGGGAATGCGCCCATCTACACATTTAAATTGTTTGAATAACTACTGTTTCGTCATCAAACTTGAAAAATGCCGATTTAATCTACAAACCCATGCATTGAATGAGTCGCTAGAATATAGGCTCATTTTCAATAAACATGTGCTATTGGTGTCGCCGTCATGCAGTCAGGCCGGGGGCTCGAAATTAGCAGTAGCATATTCAGCTCGGACTACCAAATCCTTCCAGTCGGTAGTTCGGACTATTGAAAAAACCATGAAAAAATCAGTCGGAGAATCGCAAAACGAAAATTAGCATGAAGTACCCCACCCATGTTTGTTGAGTCTGCCACTTTCTGATTTATAGTTTCGGATCTCAGTAAATGTTATTTGATAAAGCACATTTTGCCAAATTTCTGTTTCTTCCATTGGTGTGTGTCCAAAATCTTGTGTCAATTAATTGCTCGAACGTTCACTTACAATGCAGGACATGCCATTTGGAGGGTCTAAGTTGAAGAAAAGAATCTGGGGGAGGACCCCCAGACCCCCTGTACAACATATGGCCATGGCACTATTTTAGCCCACTCTCTGATTTATAGTTTCGGGTCTCAGTAAATGTTATTTCATAAAGCACATTTGGCCAAATTTCTGTTTCTTCCATTAGTGTGTGTTCAAAATCTCATGTCAATTAATTGCTCGACCGTTCACTTAGAATGCAGGATATGCCATTTAGAGTGTCTAAGTTGAACAAAATTTCAGGGTGAGAACCCCCAGACCCCCCGTCCGTGAATTGGCCGTGGCACTATTTTAGGCACCGCTACGGGCCTGGTAACAATAGAGAATACCAGACTTGTGTCATTTGATACCAATTTATCAGATGCGGATAAGAAATGTGTAGAAATTCTGACTCTTGCCAACCAAACAAAAAAAATCTGGCTATGATGATGGTCAGATAGACGGTAGTAAATTTGTTTGTTTGTTTATTGGTGTTTAACGGCCTATCAACAGCTAAGGTTATGTAAGGCCGGGCCAACGGGTTCGATCACATTTTAACCTGCTGCATTGGGGGGAAATCCCAAAATCAGAACGGAATATTAACATCGAGGAAAAATATATTCAGCCCTGAAATTAGAATAACCTGACCTGGTGCCAGGTCCATATCACACCAAATTCACTTGGCCCCTTTTCCTAAAATAGGATTACGAATAATCGTAATACTCGCATAAGGGGTATAATCAGATTCAACCGTCACATACAAAATGCCAAAGACGTATGTGCGGGCCAAACCAGGTCTCTATTCGGAATTCCAGTAAGGATGAACCCCGATCGTTAAATTACCCAATGCATGCTCCCACCGGACGCCAAACAAAGGTGGTAGTCATCAATCGGAAACAAAACTATCCAACATATGTGCAGACAGACGGGGTTAACACTATATGCGACAACAAACCATTGCTCTGATTGCATATGTTTACTTGTTACTATGTTCGATTTTTTAAACATATTTTTTTTATTTCTGGACCGATTTTCAAAATCTAACTTTTGTTTTCTTAGTTTTCATTTTCAAGCTATCTCGCCAGGTTTCGGAGTCAATTTCAAAAAACGAAAAGTTTGGAAATTGACTCCCCATGTTAAATTCCCATAGGAAAATCGTTTTTTCACAATTAAATCAATATTTGATGGAATTTCATGAATTTTTTTGGGTAGATTTACTTTTTTGTTATTGATGAAACAGGACTTACTTTTATGGCCAAATATTCGTCGGCAGCCAAACGTGGAACAGACAGTATATGCGACCACAAACTATTGCTCTGATTGCATCTGTGTACTTGTTACTATGTTGCCAACTCAAAGCTTAGCAAGTGACCACTACTCGTGCTACTCGTCCCCCAACCCTGCAGTGACATCACCTGACCCATTCGCCCGATCCGCAAGCAAGCAACTAATTTATACTACTGTATATTCACCTTATTGAGTGACCCCTCACTACTTGACCCTCGACCCTACCCCAGGTCAGCAAGGCCCATCTTAGCATTTTTTCACCTTATCCAGCGACGCCTCGATACTCGATCCCCATACATGTATTCATCTTATCGAGTGACCCCTCGCTACACGACCCCCGACCCTGCTCCGCGACTTTGTGTGACCCCTGCCCAAGGTCGACGAGCTCTGCCTCAACATATACCCACCTTATCGAACGACCCCTCGCTACTCGACCCCTGACCCTGCTCCCCCACCTCGCAAGGTCGGCCAGCTCGGCCTTGAGGTGCTCTATCTGTACGAGGTGGGCAGCCTCTTGCGACTGTTTGCCCCCGAGGCGCAACTCAAGGGCCCGCTTCTTCTCCAGCAGGTAGTTTTGGGCCTTCACTTCCGACTTCTCCTGCAGGCAGGTTAATTGGTTTAATTGGTGAGTAATCAGAGCTCCAGATAAGGTGTGTATTGGCGTATTTTACACACTTACTTTAGCAGAATACGCATTGATTATCAAAAATACAAGTGCAAAATACTCACAGCAATGTGAAAATATGCATTGATTTTCAAATTGAGGAGCGAAAATACTGTAATAAAGTTGAAAATTTACTTTAAAGCTGAGCTGCAAAAAAGCAAATAGTGTTGGCTTTTCTTTTCGCAGCTCAAATAAGTGAATTTTTAAATTTGTTTTATTTTTTTATCATTTGTTCCCTATTTTAGAAGGAAGAAAATCAATAATACATTTGTAACATACACATTAAAATTGAAATCTTGGGGTATAATACTCTTTAGGTACAAAACTTATCTGGAGCTCTGGATTAATTTGGCTTATAAATTTATTAATTTGTTGACTAATTGGTTGATTCAGTGATAACTTGGCTAATTCAATGATTAAAATTGGCGGCCTGTGATAAATTCGCTTAGTCGGAGATTACCGGTAAACCTTTCATCCTGAAGTAACTGGAATGGATTTTGAAACGTTAAATTTTCAACCAATTCAATCATCACAAAATAATTTTCAGACTAGTGCATTTATGAAAAGGGGGTGTTTTGCTCTTAAAAATGATAAAATTACTTGCAAAAAGTGCAGATCCTGCACGAGCCAGCTCATCTGGATCTACCCTGACTGTGTGTTTATATCCATCATATTATATACATACAGTATTTATTCTAATAGTAGCTCCCACATTTGCATTCAAAATATGTTATTTTCGCATACAAAAGCTTTTGTATGTGAAAATAACATACTTTGATTCAATTTCCAGGTGTTGATCCCCACAAATTGCATAGCCGTGGGGGCGTTTATTAGAATAAATACGGTACTAAAACATACAGAATATATAGTATAACTGAACATTTGGGACCCATGATAAGATTTCTTCCACCATTCATACCATAATAAATAGTGTTACAGCGTGGCTGAAGTCTACCCACCTTGATGGCCATCAGCTCCTGCATAATCACGGCATTCTCCAAGTCCAGCTGCTGGGCGTCGGGTGTCTTCCACACCTTGTCACAGCTCGGGTCCGTGTGCACGCTCTCCAACTCCATGACGGTGAGCTGGACGGAGTTACGTCCCTTCTTCAGCTAGTGGATGTAGTCGCGGAGCCGGCGCTCGTCCGTCTTCGTGAACTCCGCATCTCCCGCCGAACTGGAGGAGCTGTGAGTGGGAGGGGAGATAGATTGATTTAGTAATTTGTGGCTGTGACTGGAGAAATGGGGCTTATCAGATTTGTGACCAACATAAAGCCTGACCCAATAGCACTCCTGTAGCCTGACAATGACCGGTATTGCTTGATAGCAGCATGACTGTGCTTCGTTGATGGAATGGCGAACAGTGTAGATCCTGATCAGACTGTGCAGATGCACAGGCTGATCAGGATCTACACTGGTCACAGAACACATAAGCCCTATTTCTCCAGTCACAGCCACAATTATTGATCAATTGCTCTAGGAATTGATTGATTGATTGATTTAGTAATCAGCTGATTTAGCAATTGAGTGATTGGCTTAGTAACTGACTGATTGATTCGTAATTGAATGTTGGAGTAAGTGATTAATTGATTTAGTAATTGATTGCTTGATTTGCTGATTTAGTAATTGATTGCTTGATTTAGTAATTAATTGCTTGATTTAGTAATTCATTGATTTCGTAATTCATTGATTGCTTTGATTAGTAAATAATTGATTGAATTTATAAATTGATTTAGTAATTGATTTATTAATCAATTTAATAACTGATTGACTTAGAAAGTGATTGATTGAATAGAGTTTTGCGACTGTTAAAGGCATTGTGTCTCAGATGATGTCTCCATTATTCAATATAGATTTGTTCGCCTTCTATAATTTGTAAAATATTTCTATGACTACACCAGGTGACTCATAGGTTTGGCTTTGGTTTAGAAATAAGATGTACCGCAAATAACTCGGACACAATTTATTTGGGGAAACATATACAAATATTTGGTTTCCCCATAACAGTGAGCGCCAATATTTAGGGTTAGTATAGCAGTAGTAGTCTAATCACAATAACAATGTATTTGGATATAATTTGTTTTGGGAAACCCCTATTTAATAGGGGTTTCCCAAAGCAAATTGTGTCTGAATATTTAGGGTTAATACGGTAGATGCAACTTCTTTCAGCAGACAACCCATTAACATCTGGGATCATTTTGGTGCGAGAAAATGAGAGATTCTCACATACGAGACACGCCATGGGATTAAATACGTTTACAACATTTACAATATATTTCATAAACAAGAGTGCCGAAGGTCACAATGTACGCCCGTCGAGGCAAGGCCAGTCAACAAGGGGAGATAACTCATCTTGACTTGATAAACCTGTAAACCGAATTTGGTTAGGATCGGTCAAGAAGAACTTGAGTTATTGCGTGGAAAAGGATACATTGCGAAAATTAAAAATGGCTGCCAAGGGGAGATAAGTATCGGAAATTTTTCAAAATAAATAGGCTTCTTCGTCTTGCCATGATAAACATGTATACCGCATTTGGTTAAAGTAGAACTTGAGTTATTGCGTGGACAAGGATACAGAGTGCGAAAAATAAAAATGAAAATCAATAGGCTTCTTCTGCTTGCCGTGATAAACATGTATACCAAATTTGGTTACAATCCGTCAAGTAGACCTCTGATAGATCTTTTTATTATGTCCTAAACAAAGTAGTAATTGATAACCGTGTTAAACAATTTAAATACAAAGCATTACATAGAATTCTAGCCACGAATGCAAACCTGTTTACCTGGAAAATCTCAAATAGCCCTAATTGTAAACATTGTAAAGAAAAAGAAAAGTATGATCATTTTTTCATTACATGTAGGTATCTGAATGAATTTTGGACAAATATATCCAACATATTCCGAAAATGTGGAATTGACAAATCAATCCGTTCGCTGAGTTACTTATCCTAGGATACAAAATTCAGCTTAAGGAATATGAATATATTAATATTATACTATGTCACATTTCGTATTGCATATACAAAACATACTTTATTACTGAAGCAAGAACTCGTAAATCGAATATGTTAAAGCTATTATACTACGACTTATTGATTGTCTCAAAAGTTCTTGAAAACCGTCAGAAGCATTCTTCTGTTTTCAATAATTTTTTGATACACTTGAAAGTCGTGATGTAGTACGATATACTTTATTAAGTGTTTACCGGAATACTTATGTACAATTGAACATGTAAACAATCAAGGTGGGTGCTGACCAGCGTGTGCATCACACATACTCTGATATGCGTCTACATTCCTTGATGTATCTGCGAATAATCAATAAATACCGCTATATTCGTGGCATGTATTGTTTAGGTAAATATTACCAATACAGCGCTGAATTATTTTTTGTCGGCTGTTTTATTTTAATTTCCATTTTTTCTTTAATAGAACATGATTTTGCAGCACTTGAGAATCATCTCCACTGGAAACGATTCTGGAGTCCTGCTGGGCCATGTTTGTTTGTGCTGTTGAGAAATATGAAACAATAGCAGACGACAATGTTCGTCTCCCGCATTCAAAAGGTTGAACAAATATCATGAACAACAATATATACATGCAAATGTTTATTAGCAAACACTACGCCTGATATCAATTTAAAAAAACAACGTAAGAAACAGAGTAGACTACGACCTGACTACACGTCCGTGTGTTCTGATCAATGTCCACAATGACTGTCTTTCATGATGCAGAATTAAGTTGATCATCGAATATCAAGAGAGCATCATAATATGATAATACACTGACTGTAGATATGAAAACATAACCAGAATAGGCTCTGATCAGCCTGCACATCTGTGTAGTCTGATCATAGCTCACACTACACACAAATATGTAATACAAATCAAACTACCACCGACTGTTAGACAATCAGAGTATATTCTGACCAGCATGTATGTATGTACGTACTGGTCAGAATCACACTGCTTATCGCTGGTTATCGCATTGATATTAATGGACAACTTACTTCTCGACTTACAAAATGTATGTTTTACATGTTTGTTGCTTGTTATAAAATAATAAAAGGATTGTCTACAGGCAATTCAAAAGAAAAAAAAAAAGAACTCTAGTTATTGTGTGGACAAGCTGTGCACGCCCGCACGCCCGCCCGCCCACTTTTTCAAACGGGCATATAATAAAGGCAAAAGTTTACAAAATTTTGTTTGTCAACTTTTGACGCCATTTACGGAAAATATTGTAAATTTTTTAAACGGATTTCATGAAATTACGCAGATGTCCGAAGGTACAAAATCACATGGCGTGTATCAAATGTGGGTGAAAAATCTCATGCACACACAAAAAACATATGAATTCTCTCACTGAATCTTATAAAAATAGACTGAAATCAACATTTTCTCTGGCTCCAAGTGACAGTGAAAACAATCATTACCATGATTACAGTGTATCCGAGTATACCTGGCAGTTTTGCATGTACAAGACAAATCCTCCGACGGATGGGTGGTTGGTATACAACCAATAACGACACAGAAACTCGTCACGAATTCCATTCAGGTCAGCAGAGGCGTATGAATTGTGCTCGACTCGTTTGAGATTGATTGATTATCCGACCGTGTGTAACGGCCTATCAACAGCTAAGGTAATTTAAGGCTGGGCCAATGGGTTGGACTATCCCGTATTTAACATGTCCAAAATGAGGAAAATTCCCAAAATCAGAACTCAATATTTACAGAAAAATATATATTCAGCCCCTGAAATTAGATTATCCCGACCTGTAGCGGATTTCATCAACATAGCAAAGTATACTTATCTAGGAAAGTATACTTTGAGGGAGTAATAATTTATTTTTCCCAAAATGAATTATTTCATATAGAACAAATCACTGCATATATTTGATAATTCAAAGTATGTATAATTATTATACTGAATTGATTACATTATCACAGCCACAATGGCTGTGATAATGTAATAAATTCAGTATATTAAAAATTAATAAATTTATCCTTAAATTGAAAACTTCTCCCTCAAAGTATACTTTGCTAGGTAAGTATACTTTGCAATGTTGGTGAAATCGGCTCCTGGTGCCAGGTCCACCGACTCATTCGAGATTTTATTATATACCTGGCAGTTTTACTCGTACAAGACAGATCCTCCCACGGCTGGCCGGTGATGTATGACCGGTGGCCACTCCGAAACTGCGGTCCAGTTTGTGGAGATAGTGTTTCGCCACGTTCTCCGAGGCCTGTCTGGAGTTATGGGCCCTTTGTAGGATGGAGTTTATCTCCGCTGGATCGTCGGAGAAACTTTGGTCTAGAAACATACGTGAAAACATGAACATTGAATGAAATTGTATTTTCATAACTGGCTGCGTTAAAGACATGCCCACTCAGTAGGCATAAAGAGTTCTTTAGAGGAATTAAATAAGTGTATAATTGTGTCACTATTCCACCAGTTCTAAAACTTACGAGGGCCCGCTATACAGATATAATCATTTAGTAATATTTATTTTACTGATTGTGACGTGCGGTGGTATCAGACTATTTTCATATGCAAATGAGGCATGGTATATTTTAATTATTTATACTAGTTAATTAAATGTGTCACCTGAAAAAATAATATGTTCGACAGATTAACATTGCACATCAAAAAATAAATACAGAGAATAAATAGTAATGTCCGTTAACATTTTAAGGAAACAGTGTGGAAATTTATGTCTGATATAAAATGTATAATAATACCAGTCAATACATGGGGTAATGGTGAATGAATGTTTGTTTTGCCAGAAAATGTCTCAAATTTATAACATTTTGTGTCTACTGAGTGGGCATGTACCTTTAAGAATGAGCTTTCTTTTTATTTGTTGGTCAATTATTGATTTTATTGCGACAAAAACAATTTCCCCATATTAAATCCCCAGACATCTTCACAGAGTGTCTGTGGGATTTAACATGGGAAATTTTTAGAATTTCAGAAATAGTGGATCGATTTTCCAAATTTAACTTTTGTTTTCGTATTAAAAGCAATATTTGACCAAATTTCACGAAATAAAAAGAAGGCTCATTCCTTTAATCTTGCCCCGATTATTAATGTTTCTGAATATCTATTGGCAATGCCAACTCGCGATCTAGCAACTTGACTGTCTGAGCCTGAGCTGTAGCACAGCTCAGGCTCGGCCAATGAAGCTGCTTGATTTGGAAAAGTGTAAAGTGAATAGGTTTAACGTTCCAGCAACAGCTGAGGTTATATAGAGGCAGGACTACAGTTTAAAGTCTCATCCGACAGACCAGTGGGATGGAAATACTATAAAAGTATTTTTTGATGTCCGGATTGGAAGTCAGGTGTTCTAACCCCTACAGGGGTCATACCAATTATCCGGACAATCAGTTTATCGGACAAATGAAAAAACCTGTTAATTAAGAGCATTCGTTTGATCAGAATTTGCATCAAATACATCTAAGTCACGCAGGTGCTTGCTGTTTCCATGCCAGTGTGAAAAATATATTGCCAAGGTAAACATTTTAGTAATATTTGCTGAAAATATTCCTCAACTCTGTCCACAAGTTGTTTACAACGTCAAAAGTCTCTCGGGGGCTTGTAATCGAATGCGCCCATTACGTCATTTCTGAGTTGTTCTATAAATAAAATGAATACGTTGTTTTCCAAGAAGCGAATGGTGATTGTTTTTTCTGCAGGACTACACAACGCTGTTTACACTGGTTTACAAGCGATACAATTATGATTTCATGTTGAGAATACAAGTTATAAGACGAGTATATGTTTGTCCGGATAACTGATTGTCGATGTTAATTTTGGGGCAATCTTACGACTGATCATCTGACCCGATTTTAAGCGAGAAAGATGGCACAGTTTGCTAAATAGTTTACATGCATTGAGAAAGCAAGAACCGACGATTGTTCTGTGAAACGTTTATGCCCATAGCTGCTATTTTAAGAAAAATATCGTTAAAAAACTGCCATTTTTGTCCGATAATCTGGAGGATCCCTGTAGGCCACAATCCATCCCATAAATATTGAATGAAATTTATATTTTCATATATTATCCTGACCTGGTGCCAGGTCCACCGACACATTTGAGATTGATTGATTATCAACAGCTAAGGTCATTTAAGTCTGGGCCAATGGGTTTAGTACTAAATCCCATATATTACCTGTACCTGCACATTCTATTTACTGGCTCGCATCTTCGTAGACAAATGAAAGAAATGGCAAAACTGTACGAGACGGTTGAAATGAGTCACAAGAACATGCAGACAGCGATCGGCATCTTCGTAGAGAAATGAAAGAAATAATGAAAACTTTGAGACGGTTGAAATGAGTGTGGTAAGAACACATACTTGTACTTTCAACACGAAACAGAGAAAACTATGACAAGACTGTTCAAATGAGCGGTTGGAACATACATGTATACTGCTACTTTCGGGAAAAGAAAAGAAGTTGGCTACATATCGACATAGTTGTGGGTGGTGTTGGGGGTATAAGGATCGAGATAATATAAAAGACAGATGAAGTAGTAAAAGTCATCCGTATACAGCAAAGATTATCTGAGGTATGGGGGCGGGGTGTCTGGACGTGTTTACCTTAGCTGCCAGATGGAGCGGTTGAGTTGGCGGTTGAGGTGGCCAACAACGCCTCACTGGTGCAAACACGCGTTGTCCGTCCGTCCGTGCGTGCGTGCGTGCGTGCGTCCGTGTACATCCTTGCATTCATTCAGTGATGGACATGCAACGACTGAACGAGGAATCTGCCAGCCGGACGGGCACTGGTTACACACACGTACACGTGTAAGTAAAATCCTCCATTCTGCTGCGTAACAGCGTATGCACATGATCGAGCACCAGCAATGGAATTGCCTCCCTGCTGTCTGAAGACGGCCGCCCAGCCGCCCAGGGCCGCCCAGCCGCCCACATGCCGTAATCCCTGCGGCAGTGCAGGGTGTAGACTACCGTACATGTTGCCTGGCCGACTGCGACACAGCAACTGCCTACATGTCGCACATTACACGCTGCTCTACACTCTTTCTCGCGCGCACCGCTATCGGTCACGTGACGACGGGTGCATACAGCGGATTTCGATCGGGCACGGCAGAGTACGACGAGACGGCTGGCTGGATAAAAGAAAGAGCGGCATCTGACAAAAAAAAAAAGAGTATGAAAATGAAGTTGAATAAAGAAGGTCAGCTAGACAACGTTCGCGGACGGATTTGAGCTTTGCGTTTTGAATGGAATTATTGTGTTGTGAAAGAAGTCAATGGTTGGAATATTGATAACAATAAAAAGGAAAGAGAGAAATAAGCGAAATAAGCGAACGGCAGTGGGTGGGGTAAGGTACTGCGAGTGCAGATGGATCATGGGAACTGGTTTCTGTGTGAGGATTTTGTGCGTGCGAGGCGCCTGTTGCTTCAAGACGTTGCAGTTGGAAAGAGCTGCAGGCGATTATTTATTGCTGAAAGTAGCTGGCTTACCTGGGAGGCGGCGATTTTAGGAGTAAAGTGCTTTAATGCACGTTGATTTGCAGATTGCTATCATAACGTGACAAAATGGCGGCGGTGAAAATAGCCGTAGACGGGTTCGGAGTTAATACTGGCTAGATGGCCGTGCGGACGGCAGCGATTGGGTGGACAGTGAATTCGGGCCATATATGGAGGCTCCGGACCGGTGTTAGAAAATGTGATCAAATAAAAAAACACGCAGGAGAAATGTTACACTGGTCAGTTACAGGGAAACTGACATTTGGACAGGGGATATTTGAAAAACAAAAATTATTGAAAATATAAATAAGGCTTAATGTGCAGCCGCTGACTTTTTGCGGATCCACGTAACGCGGCTCTGTTCAACCTTCACCGAATGTTCTACAAAGTGCACATACAGCAGCTACGCATGGCCGCATTACTCTTCTAGCGTTGTTTTTTTCTCCAGACTAGTAAAATCGATCGTAATTATAAGTACGGTAATAAGATTAGCTGTCGCTGAACAGAACAGAACAAATCGTTTATTTTCGCAATAGAGTTTCAGTGCACACACAGGTGGAATAAGAACAAACAAGGCATGTATGATAAGTACTAAGCATGGTGACGTCTATAAAGCTCATGTAGGCAGGCGATACGCCACAACGAGATGGGGTCCACAGACTACTAAAATTAATTAACATTAATAAATTGATAATCAATGAGAAATTTTCAAACAATGATCAATTTACTCAGCCTGGCATATGTGAATACGGGTTATTACTATTATTATAATAATAATAATCCGACCCAAAACACCTGTCGTGCACGTGATCAGTGGTGATACAGTCCGGGCTGCACAGATGTCAGTCAGCGCTGGATCAGCACAGGCCACGAATGCACGTGAATGTTTTTTCTTTTTTTCTTTCTTTTAAATGAACAAATTCCAAGCA
>CM055275.1:60302328-60367229 GCA_029237695.1 Conchocele bisecta | reverse complement strand
GAACAAATTCCAAGCATCAGCTCCATTTAATAGAATTCATGGTATAATAATCACGGCCCCCATGACCTCGTGGTACACCATGCCCGCCCCAAGAAAGCTTTGTCACATACATGTAGCACAGGTTGAAGTAACGGACCGAGGTCTATAAATATATTAAATATGCCTAAAAGCATCAATAAATGAAGAATTTTTTTTTTTCACCCCATCCATCCATCTTACCCTTTTATCCCATAAGATTAGATGGATGGGGTAAACAAAAATATTGTTTTTCTTCATTTATTGATGCTTTTAGGCATATTTAATGTATTTATAGACCTCGGTCCGTTACTTCAACCTGTGACATGTAGGTGAAAAAAGTGGCAAGTGAACCAGCATGTAGATATCTATTTACTATAAATAGCATGTGTCTACCAAATACAACTTACAGTTTAGAGATGCATAATAAAGTAACCTTTATTTATCAAGTAAGATTTATAGTTAGTGCATGACCCACAGTGTGAGCTGTGCAAAGAAAGAAATTGGGAAGCGCAAAATTGGAAAGCGCGAAATTTCACACTCAAAATAAATACGCAGTAGGTCTATTTCGACCAAATCGAGGTCACTAGTGTGGTTTGACATTCAATGACCCAGAGCCGACACGTGGGGTGTGTTCTTGCTGCTGATTGGTTCACAAGTCCACTATAATAGTAAAATGTAGTACACACTACCATATTTAGCAAATGTATTGTTCCAGGTCAGTGATAGAATTTACACATGTGTACAGATGGTTCACCACAGCTGATGATTGGTTGAGCGTTTGTCCTTGTCCTCGTAATATATTATAATAGTTTATTTATAGCAGGGACCATACATACACGCATTTGTCATAGTATACATGGTATATAGGCCTAATATCATTTGGATGCACAACATCTAAGCTTTGTTAAACATTGTTAATACTTTATCAATTAGCAAATGTTTTAGGCAAAAAGAATGTTTCAATCACATAGGAGGGAATGAACTAAAATAATATATATCTATTCTGTCATTACAATCTTCCTCATATTTTTCAGATGTCGCAATGGCAAAGCCATACATGTGTATATCAAAGTGTAAGAAGTGGGCTTAGTCCATCATCAGTTTGGGTGGAAACCTGCCTGTGATCAATAAATGATGGGTGTATCCGAGGGCAAGTACAATACTCAACCCATAAAGGCAAGAACTGGAGTGGACGTCAGAGACATCAGATACATGTACCATACCAACATTAATTTAGAAGCACAATGTTATTTGGAGTCCATCTGAATGGGCAATCAATGAGTAAGATAGCAACCGCAGTACCGGCCCCCAAGGGGGGCATGCACTGAGGCCACCATCACAGACACCAGCTGGGCATATTTTAAGCCATCATGAGCAATAATAAACATTATTGTCCATTTACAGTGAATCATAAATGCATGATAGGTGGATTTGTAGGCAGATTTCATACCTACCCCCAGGGGGTAAACAATGAAGCTGCCATCAGTTGCACACAATACTTGTGCTATCCCATTCACATTTTGTTAAAATGAGGTGTTTTCAACTACAGAGCACCAAACATTTCATAATATATTTCCTATAATTGGTATAAACTGGCGTACCTGAATACTGGTGTACATGTGTATATGTGGCCGTGATTTGAGAAAAGGGGCCCAAGGGGTTATTGATCACTTTAGTATTGAAGTCTGCTAGCCCATGTAGTCCGTTCCTGCGACTTAATAATAACATATTATGGCTGCCAAAGAGGTAACGGATATTTCACTCACATAATGGCGAACAGTGTAGACTCTGATCAGACTGCACGGATGCGCAGGCTGATCTGTGTCTACGCTGGTTGCATAACCCTTGTTACCCTTTTATCCAGTCACAGCCCCACATAATAGCAATGTATGAAAATGGTGTGGAACCAGATGAGAAATCTGCACCAACTGCAGTCATATTTTAGAGATTTTCGCTACCATTTTAAGTGCAAACCATAGGGTCATGCGCAAAATCAATCTAAAGTTTATGGTAAATTGTGGTAAATATTAGCATAATACGCAAATAATACATGTTTCATTTCATTTTCACACCCGGTTACTATTAACCGACATGGCCTATTCCATGTTGTATATGAGACTGGTCCATAATGCTGCAGGTTCCAATGAGACGGCTCATTACAAGCTGGCTCATCAGTGTCTGCACCATTTGGGAATTATAGCAAAATGATTTGCGGATTTGTTTTTTGGGGCTAGTTAAAAATTAATAATACATGCCGTGCCAATTGCACACCCACACCTACACAGCAACAAACAATACTTTACTTACAGGACATATAAGTGCACACAAATACTTAATGTTAGCTATTTAAAGGGTATCAGGATTTAGTACGGAGAAGAATACCATTACTTAAATTTGTCGATTATGATATTAACAAAAGCACTGAGATTATTTGTAACAATTTTTTTCTCGGATTGCATTAAATTTTGAAATTTCAATATGTTGGGTCTGGTATAAAAATATTTGTTTATATATTGTTTTCGTTCATCCTTAAACATAGAACAGTTACAAAGGTAATGGAATTCATCACCTAGGTCATTTCAATTACACAGAGTGGAATTCATCACCTAGGTCATTTTCAATTACACAGAGTGGAATTCATCACCTAGGTCATTTCAATTACACAGAGTGGAATTCATCACCTAGGTCATTTCAATTACACAGAGTGGAATTCATCACCTAGGTCATTTCAATTACACAGAGTGCATCACCTAGGTCATTTCAATTACACAGAGTGCATTTTCTAGGTCATTTCAATTACACAGAGTGGAATTCATCACCTAGGTCATTTCAATTACACAGAGTGCATTTTCTGTCTGAAATATCAATATTATTCCAACATCCAACTTCTATTGGTAATTTGTGATTACTAGTACGGAATTTTATCAATACCATATGTTTGGGTTTAGGCAAATTTATGAGATACTTATCAAAATTTATAGATGTTTTAAACAAGCTGTATGTTTTGCCCTTTGATGACGAGTTAAGCGATTCTGTCCATGTTTGTAAATATTGATCTTTAAGTGTTCGTTTAATTGACTGTAATGTGGCTTTCGGGGTTTGGATTTCTTGGTTTAACATCAAATCAGTTCGGCCTACACTATTCAAAATATTTTCTACATGCGAAAACCATTTATATTCATGGGGGTCATTTACCATAGATTCATATGCTAGATTGTTGAGTTTGGATTGCTTTCCTGTTTTTAATGATATCCAGTAATTTATCATACGTGATTTAATTTCTGTTTCAATTGGATATCTACCCAATTCTGCATATAACATATATAATGGTGTACTTTTTCTTAGTTTAGTTATATTTCGTAAAAAGGAACAATGTAAATTTTCAAGTAATTTTATGTTTTCGTAACCCCATACTTCGCTACCTATAGCAAAATAGTGTATATTGTATATCATGTAATCAAAAAATTGTAATTGTAAGTCAAGTGGTAATTCAAAATGTCTTATCCGCTTGTATAGCAAATGCATAGCTTTTCTAGCTTGTTGTACAATGTGTTGTCTAGCTTTATAAAATGTTCTTGTTTGCGAAAAATAAATTCCTAAATACTTAAAATGATCAGTGATATCAATTGTAACACCTCCGATTTTAAAGTGGAACTTATTTGTCTTTCGGGCCCCAAATATAACTACTTTGGTTTTACTATGATTTACATTTAATTTCCAATCTGTGCAGTATTTATTGAACCAATTTATATTATTTTGCAAATCATTTTAATTTTCCGCTAAGATTACCGTATCATCAGCATATAATAAAACGAGCAATTTCAGATAGAAAGAAACATCCCATGTATCATAACCAATCTGGACACCATTACAATTATTACATATTATAAATGACTCTAAAAAAAATTCCATTTATGTTATTTTTATACAATTTCTGCCATAACCCAATTCTCCATACAGAATCAAATGCCTTGTTAAAGTCCACAAAAGAGCAGAATAGTTTCTTTTGTTGATGTTTTAAACTTTCAATGAGGTAGTGTAGTAAAAACACGTGATCAATTGTCGAGTAACCTTTCCGAAACCCTGCCTGGTTTTCCTTCATTATTTCGTCATTGTTAAGAAATTTAGTTATTCGATTTTGCAAAACTGATGTGAATAATTTACCGAAACAACTCAATAAAGTGATCGGTCTATAATTTTCGGGTTCCTCTTGCCTACCTTTCCCTTTATAAATAGGTCGAATAATGCCCTCCAACCAAGATTCCGGTAAAACGCCAGTGTCTAATACTATATTGAATAGGTTTGTATAAATCGGTAGAAAAATGTCTAATGTACTTTTAATATACTCGTTAATAATACCATCAGTCGCTGATGCCTTATTTTTTCGGAGCTTAAGCACGGATTTCCTTATTTCGTCATCATTTATTGTTGAATTTAATATTTCATCATCGTCGTCTATTTGTAAATTGAAATTACAATCACTTTCTATTTCAGCTGTATTTAATTTTTTTAAATAGTTATACAAACTGTCAAGCGATACATTTCCCTCACTTTTATTTTTTTCCATATTAGTAAGGATATTCCAAAATTCCATTGGTCTTTGGACTTTTAAATTTCTAAGTTTACGTTGAGTTGTGCGTCTATGAATGCTAATATATTTATTCCTAATAATTTTTTTATATTTCTTACTAGCTGCTAACATAGTTTGCCTATTAGCTGTGGAGGGGAAGGGAATAATATGATGTATAGTTTTAGCACTAAGATATTCGTCACTCGCATTTTTACATGTCTGTCCAAACCAAACTTTATCATTCGTATTATTGGTAGGTGCTCTCCGATTATTCGAGAATGCTAAGTTAGCTGATTCTGCAAAAATATTAGATACTTCGGACGTAACTTGATCTATATCAGTAGGCGAAACATCGGACAGATTACTTCTCAAGTTAATTAATTGTTCATGTATAACTTGTACGGTGCTTGTATTAATGTTTTCGATAAAAGCCTGCTTTTTATTTTCCCTCCACCTAGGGGATTTAGGGTGTGAAGGTACATGTATATTAGTTTTGTGGATACCTGTTGTATTTAACCTCTTAAATTGTAGCTGAATACGTATAAGGGAATGACCATCAGAAAATAGGGCATCAAGGTGATTTACACTAAATTGTCTTATATAGGGCAAACCATCAACTGAAGCAATAGCGTAATCAATTGTAGATGTCTGTCTAAAAATGTACTCCCTATTTCTTTATCAGAGCCACACTTGCCATTTAATATAAACAGGTTATTTGCTTTGCATGTATCAAGAAGCCTATGTCCACTGTTATTCATTTTTTTATCTTTCGAGACCCTATGTTTAGACAGACCATACTCAATTAGCCTATCAGCTTTGTTATAAAACTGGGTCAGATCATTGGCTGCCTCAAAAACCAATGTTTTCCATTATTTGGCTCTCCATAGTAATAAAGTCAGATACATCGGGAGGTATGACTGTTGAAATCCCCAAACAAGTATACAATATTGTGCTCAATGCACATTGAGGTGATTTCGACGTCAAGGGTTTCGGCCTCATCCGCATTAAAGAAGCGTGAACTGTCTGGTGGTTGATAGACAAACCCCATAATAGCGTCATGTTGTGTACCAATGGCAGTATGGTCAATTTTGATCCATAGAACATAGTCAGAGTCAGTTTCAAGGATGTGTATATTATTTAATAAATTTTGTTTTACAAACAGACCTATCCCCCCAGATCGACGAAGAAACTTTTGTTTCCGAGTTTGACGGATGAAATCGAAACCCTCGACTGAGATCACATCATACTTGTCTCAATAACCCCAAATATATCAAAACCATTGACTTTTTCTACAAATTCTGTAAAATTAAGTTTGGACCGAAGTCTACACACGTTTAATGAACCAACATGTAAACATCTTTCTGTTTGACATTTCTTCTTAGCTAATGATCTATTATTTACTTTGTGCACACTGTTTAATTGATCACTACCTGTGATAGTAATGTTATCATTTTTGTAATTTTCAAAGACCCCCTGAGTCACATTCAGTTCGATATACTGACAGGTGTATTCCCTCCTGTTTTCCCTATCCAGTGTTGTCATTTTTGGGCAGCTGACTGGGATGTGTATTGCTGTCTGCGTTTGTAGTTATATTCGAGCGATGTACACTAGACCCGGGTTTAGGCGTTGACGCGGTATGCGGGTGGTCGACATTTACTCGCGTTGTTTTGTCGCCGGTAAGCAGCCTATCCACGCTAAAGTCTGCCGTAACTACGTTTCCCTGAGCTGCGATGCCGGTGTCCCTCGTAACACGTGTTAAATTCCCAGATGCATTGTCGTGATCCTGCACCATGTAGTCATCGCTGTCGCTATTTACTTCTAACAGTATTGTCCTTTAATCATAATAATTATATAATTATTTACAAATAGAATGATCATGATGATAGACGATTAATCACTAATTCGTAATGATTGACCGGCTTTGTACACTAGATCAAAGGCAATTATGTTCATGTGACTTAGACCGATAATAGATAACAGTGTCACGTCAGAGATACCGACTGATAATTCCAGCACAAAAATATTTACACAATTTCCTTCCGGCCTTCGTCCAGTATTCCCGCGACTTTTCCAAGTTTATACCCCGATAAATTCCACAAAAAGGCTATTCATTCCTATAATGAACCACAATTCCCAAATGCGCCAAACGCTGGTGGATTTATGAGTAACGAGCAATTATTCGAGTGCGTGAACTCATGTGAGTGTCCTCTGGACTCGATACCGAATGCACAGAAAGAGGATGTTTTGTTCGTGTTAGCGGATAGAAATGAATTCCCAGACGACTGTGGGGTGTGGGCTAGTGCCACTGGTACAACAGTAAACCAGACTTTCATGGTAAACGGCTCGAAACTTTCTACTGTATACATCACAAACTGCCAATACTGTTCTAAGAAAGTCATCAGCAGAAAATTGACATATACACAATTGAATCCTCAACCTACAAACATAATTATATTTCATCGATATTACTCAAAACTAAAAGAGAATGACAAATACCAAAAAAGAGTCACAAAAGTCACACAAACACCTGACACACATTCCGGTTTATTGAACATGTCCGTAATTGAATATTGTGGTTTCAATAGCAAACGAAAAACACCGCACGGAAACTCTAAATCTGATGAAACATACACTAGAACAGACCCTTTAATAATACAACGCGCATTCGAACAGATCGGCACCAAAAAGGCGACAGAGATTGTATATGATATGTGTTTGGACGACAGTGTGTATGCTCCAAAGAGTACAAGACAAATACGGGATAAAATTTACAGAGAAAAACAAAAAAACAAAACATCCAAACCTACTTCGGAATTTAGCGGACGATCTGTTGGATGTGATTTCCAGTGTACACACAAATCCATACGTTCAGGAAGTAACTCTGACAAAAAACAAACAGCCCGTCGTCATCGTTTATTCTCATGAACAAATAACCGATCTAAAGCGAAATTGCACTGGGAGTAATGGGAGCATTTTGGGTGTAGATCGAACTTTTAACCTGCGTAAATTTTTCGTTACGTCATTTTCTTATAAAAATCTATCGGTAATTATAGAAAAACTAACTTATACCCAATAATGATAGGCCCGAGTCGTATTCACTGGGATGGGGAACAATCAACTTATAGTAAAAAAATTCTCATTTAAGAGACCGTTTGGGGAAAGACAGTTTAACAATTGGTAGTGACGAAGAAAAAGCAATGACGAACGGGTTACATGACAATTTTCATGGTAGTATGTTTTTATTATGTACTAAACAATTGAAGGATAACATTGGAAAAAAATGGATCCAGTGAAAAGGACAGGGAAGCTATCATTAGAAGCATTTTCAACACTGTTGACGGAGTTGTCTTCGGCAAAGACGATATTCAATATATTAAGCGGGTAGACGATTTGTCTGTGTATTTTCAGCGATACCCAAAATTTGGTGTGTACTGGGAAAGATTCGTGGAACCTAAAATTAGACAATTTGTTTATGCACCACTGCGCGACAAAGCCATACGTAAACTGTGGACAAACAACAATTCGGAGTCTCTAAATAATCGGCTGAAACAGGTTGCGGACTGGAAACAACATGGAGTAATGGAACTCGTAGACATAATCGGCAAAGTTGCTAATATTCAGTAGTTAAACTTACGTAGGGCGTTTTACGGTGCAGGAAATTACAAACTTGTCGACAGTGCCCGTACAGTTGTGCCCGACGTGGCATTCTAAAACACAAGCGATAAGGAAAGACTATTTTACAAATCACTACAAGTTCCGATTACACATAAACAATTAGAGCCAGAATCGAATAGCATTACGGCAGGTCCGACAAAATTCCAACTGATAAAACCTAAAGTTACGGTTGGAAAAAAACCTGGACAACGAAGACGACAGAAAGCGGAACGGACCAATGAGCATCGATAGACGTTACCTATGGGACAATGTATATGTACACATGTGCTCAATTAATTGTTAGATGTTACTACATACTTATGCAAAGTGTAAACATGTATTTATTATGATGATGATTTAGAAAAGAATACAAATGATCCCTGAACATTGTTCTGTTATTTATCACAATTTATCCCAGTATAATTATGTTGCGTACACGTGGCTGGAGAAATGGGGTTTATGTGTTTTGCTACCACTGTTTATCTCCTGATATATACAGTGGTCGCAATACACATAATTCACATTTCGTCAATCACAGCCACATATCATTACCATTAACTCAAACGTTTGAGAAACAAACAATTGAGTAATTGACTGATTGATTGATATGGGTTTTATGTCAGTTCAATATTAATGTCGTACATAGACAAGAATGGAAACAAACAATTGAGTAATTGATTGAGTGATTGAAACAAACAATTGAACAATTGACTGATTGAAAAAAATAATTGAGTAATTGACTGATTGATTGATATGGGTTTTATGTCAGTTCAATATTAATGTCGTACATAGACGAATGGACAAACAATTGAGTAATTGTATGATGATATGGGTTTTATGTATTCAATATTAATGTCGTAATAGACAATATGGAAACAAACAATTGAGTAATTGACTGATTGAACAAATAATTGAGTAATTGACTGATTGATTGATATGGGTTTTATGTCAGTTCAATATTAATGTCGTACATAGACAAGAATGGAAACAAACAATTGAGTAATTGATTGAGTGATTGAAACAAACAATTGAGTAATTGACTGATTGAAACAAATAATTGAGTAATTGACTGATTGATTGATATGGGTTTTATGTCAGTCAATATTAATGTCGTACATAGACAAGAATGGAAACAAACAATTGAGTAATTGACTTGATTGATTGAAAAAAACAATTGAGTAATTGACTGATTGATTGATATGGGTTTTATGTCAGCTCAATATTAATGTCGTACATAGACAAGAATGGACATTTACATACAAATACAAACACTGAACTTGAACATGATGATGTCATGTTTAATATTGGAATGACATGTATGGAGTCCTCGGGAACAACAGAATAATGACATCCGGCAGGAACATCATTAGAACTTCCACCACCAGCATTGTTCTGGAATAAATTATACCAGCATTACTGGTAAGTAAAACATACATATGGCTGTGACTGGAGAAATGGGGCTTATGGGTTTTGCGACCAGCGTGTATCCAGATCAGCCTGTACATCCTCACAGTCCGATCAGGATCTGCATTGTTCGCGATTCCACCAATGAAACGCCCTTCATGCTTCTAACAAGCAATACAACTTATAATCTGGCTACAAGAGTGTGCTATTTCATCTGGATCTACACTGGTCACGAATCCCATAAACTCCATTTCTCCCGTCACAGCTTCAAATATGCATGTTGAATAACCGAATAATGCAATGTTTTCCCTGATACAAAATTCTATGGAAATTCTGTACACACATATTATTATAAAAACACACACTGTCGCCAAGGATGTCAACATTAGAGAGGTTCGGCTTAATTTTTATTTAATTTTATGTAAATGGAAAATAATCCTTCCCATTTAGCCATTTTAAAGTGGATTATCTTCCTTGGCTTCCTAGTAAAAGGAAATTACGGTAATCTCCCTTTGTTTCGAAATATTTCCAGTTTGTACCAAAACATTAAAATGGGCCATAGTACGAGCAAATTAATCACATATATTATGTATGTACACTACAAACATCGTAATTATGATGTATACAGCTGTATTTATTAACACATATAGTAATTACATGAATATTTGGGTAAGATTTGGGTAAATCGTGCCACCCGTTTTGTTCTGCTGTTTTATACGAGGGAGACGATTCTCAATGCATATCGGATTATTGTGGGACCGTTAGTATACTATAGACGAACGTTATTAGTCTTTAGACGGGACCCGTCTCACGGCGTCTGACAAAATGTACCTGACGAAATCTGTGCCCACCATGATACCATAGACACGTATTCGCACCCGAGCATTTTGATCAGTACATACACTGTCTATTCATTCGATCAGTGATCAACGGGACTGACTCAGATACATATGTATACATTATATGACTGAATTCACACCGGAGAACGTGTTGCCACATTTACATGAGACCGGGCGGCGGGTGACTGACTGCGGCTTTACACTGGCCAGAATCATGTTCCACATTTCACCACTGGGTCCAAGTTGTCGGCGCGAGAGGTTTATGACGTGTATCTGACATTGTGACGTCATACTTGACGTGACAATTAACGTCATCGTAATCTGAAAGGTCGATGACGCGCATACTTGCACATTGATCATTTATACATAATAAACAGAGACGGTTCAAACGAGTGCTCACAGTTGTACTTTTATTGACAATAAGAATATCTGATCAAAATTATACTATCACCAAGTAATACTGCAGAGACGGTTCAAATGGGTGGTCACATTTGCACTTTCCAAGAGAAATACAACTTGTCGCGATTATACTTGCACTGAGTAATACCGCAGAGACGGTTCAAATGGGTGGTCACAATGGCACTTTCATGGAGAAATACAACTTGTCGCGATTATACTTGTACTGAGTAATATCACAGAGACGGTTCAAATGGGTGGTCACAATGGCACTTTCATGGAGAAATACAACTTGTCGCGATTATACTTGCACTGAGTACCGGGTAATATCACAGAGACGGTTCAAATGGGTGGTCACATTTGCACTTTCATCGAGAAATACAACTTGTCGCGATTATACTTACGTGGAGAAATACCGCACAGAGACGGTTCAAATGAGTGGTCAGATTTGCACTTTTATCGAGAAATACAACTTGTCGCGATTATACTTGCGTGGAGAAGTAATGCACAGAGACGGTTCAAATGGGTGGTCACATTAGCACATTCATCGAGAAATACAACCTGTCGTGATTATACTTGCACGGAGAAATAATGCACAGAGACGGTTCAAATGGGTGGTCACATTAGCACATTCATCGAGAAATACAACCTGTCGTGATTATACTTGCACGGAGAAATAATGCACAGAGACGGTTCAAATGGGTGGTCACATTAGCACATTCATCGAGAAATACAACTTGTCGTGATTATACTTGCACGGAGAAATAATGCACAGAGACGGTTCAAATGGGTGGTCACATTAGCACATTCATCGAGAAATACAACCTGTCGTGATTATACTTGCACGGAGAAATAATGCACAGAGACGGTTCAAATGGGTGGTCACATTAGCACATTCATCGAGAAATACAACTTGTCGTGATTATACTTGCACGGAGAAATAATGCACAGAGACGGTACAAATGGGTCTAATTTGCACATTCATGAAGAAATAGCCATATCCCGGAGTCAATCCATGAGAGAAGGGACCTTATACTGTCAATGGTCCAGAAGAATAAACATGAAAGTGTCCAGTATCTTGGCGTCAATCCGCAAGAAACGCGGCCTTATACTGTGACTGGTCCAACACAATAAACAGGAAAATGTCCAGTATCCTGTAGTCAGTCCATAAGAAAATGGGCCTTATACTGTAACTGATCCAACACAATAAACAGGAAAATGCCCCATATCACGGTGTCAAGCCACAAGAAAAAGGGCGTTATACTGGGACTGATCCAACACAATAAACAGGAAAATTCCCCATATCAAGGCATCAATCCACAAGAAAAGGGGCCTTATACTGTGACTGGTCTAACACAATAAACAGGAAAATGCCCCGTATCCCGGAGTCAATCAAGAAGAAAATGGGCCTTATACTGTAACTGGTCCAGCACAATAAACAGGAAAATTCTTCATATCACAGTGTCAATCCACACGAAAAAGGACGTTATACTGTGACTGATCCAACACAATAAACAGGAAAATGTCCCATATCCCGGTGTCAATCCACAAGAAAATGTGCCTTATACTGTGACTGGTCCAGCACAATAAACAGGAAAATGCCCCATATCCCGTTGTCAATCCACAAGAAAAGGGGCCTTATACTGTGACTGGTCCAACACAGTAAACAGGAAAATGACCCATATCCCGGCGTCAATCCACAAGAAAATGGACCTTATACTGTGACTGGTCCAGCACAATAAACAGGAAAATGCCCCATATCCCGTTGTCAATCCACAAGAAAAGGGGCCTTATACTGTAACTGGTCCAATACAATAAACAGGAAAATGCCCCATATCCCGTTGTAAATCCACAAGAAAAGGGGCCTTATACTGTGACTGGTGCAATACAGTAAACAGGAAAATGCCCCATATCCCGGCGTTCGTCAATCCACAAGAAAATAGACCTTATACTGTGACAGGTCAAACACAATAAACAGGAAAATGCCCCATATCCCAGTGTCAATCCACAAGAAAATGGACCTTATACTGTGACAGGTCCAATACAATAAACAGGAAAATGCCCCATATCCCGGTGTCAATCCACAAAAAAATGGGCCTTATACTGTGACTGGTCCAATACAATAAACAGGAAAATGCCCCATATCCCGGTGTCAAACCACAAGAAAAGGGGCCTTATACTGTGACTGGTCCAATACAGTAAACAGGAAAATGCCCCATATCCCGGCATCAGTCCACAGGAAAAGGGGCCTTATACTGTAACTGGTCCAACACAATAAACAGGAAAATGCCCCATATAGCGGCGTCCATCCACAAGAAAATGGGCCTTATACTGTGACTGATCCAACACAATAAACAGGAAAATGCCCCACATAGCGGCGCCCATCCACAAGAAAATGGGCCTTATACTGTGACTGGTCCAATACAATAAACAGGAAAATGCCCCATATCCCAGTGTCAGTCCACAAGAAAAGGGGCCTTATACTGTGACTGATCCAGCACAATAAACAGGGAAATGCCCCATATCCCATTGTCAATCCACAACAAAAGAGGCCTTATACTGTGAAACAATGGAAACAATGGCCACAACGAACCCGGATTGAAGAAAAACACAAGGAAATAACACAAAAACACTAGGAAACAATGGCCACAACAAACTGTTATTTCAGAGAAAAAAAACGTGGGAAATAACACAAAAAGCACTAGGAAACAATGGTCACAACAAACCCGGATTTAAGAAAAACACTAGGAAATAACACAGAAACACTAGGAAACAATGGCCACAACAAAGCCATATTTAAGATAAACACTAGGAATAACACAAAAACACTAGGAGACAATGGCCACAACAAACCCTGATTTCAGAAAAAAAACAACTAGGAAATAACACAAAAACACTAGGAAACAATGGCCAAAACAAACCCGGATTTAAGAAAAACACTAGGAAATAACACAAAAACACTAGCAAACAATGGCCACAACAAGCCCGGATTTGCAAAAACACAAGGAAATAACACCAAAACACAAGGAAACAATGGCCACAACAAACCCGGATTTCAGAACAAAAAATGGGAAATAACACAAAAACACTAGGAAACAATGGCCACAACAAACCCGGATTTAAGAAAACACTAGGAAATAACACAAAAACACTAGGAAACAATGGCCACAACAAACCCGGATTTAAAAAAAAAACACTAGGAAATGACACAAAAACACTAGGAAACAATGGTCACAACAAACCCGGATTTGCAAAAACTCAAGGAAATAACACCAAAACACAAAGAAACAATGGCCACAACAAACCCAGATTTCAGAAAATTAAATGGGAAATAACACAAAAACACTAGGAAACAATGGCCACAACAAACCCGGATTTAAGAAAACACTAGGAAATAACACAAAAACACCAGAAAACAATGGCCACAACAAACCCAGATTTAAGAAAAACACTAAGAAATGACACAAAAACACTAGGAAACAATGGCCATAACAAACCCGGATTTGAAAAAACAATAGGCAATGACACAAAAACAGCAAACCCGTATTTGCAAAAACACTAGGAAATAACACAAAACACTAGGAAACAATGGCCACAACAAACCCGGATTTGCAAAAACAGTAGGAAATGACACAAAAACACTAGGAAATAGCAAAAAACGGTAGGAAACAATGGCCACAACAAACCCGCATTTAAGAAAAAAAACTAGGAAATAACAAAAAAAACTAGGAAACAACGGCCACAATAAACCCGGATTTAAGAAAAAAAAAAAGAAATAATACAAAAACACTAGGAAACTTTGGCCACAAAAAATCCGGATTTGCAAAAACACTTGGAAATGACACAAAAACACTAGGAAATAACAGAAAAGCACTAGGCCAAAATGGCCACAACAAACACGGATTTGCAAAAACACTAGGAAATAACACAAAAACAGTAGGAAACAATGGCCCCAACAAACCCGGATTTGCAAAAACACTAGGAAATAACATAAAAACGTAATGAAACAATGGCCACAACAAACCCGGATTTGCCAAAACACTAGGAAATAACACAAAAACGCTAGGAAACAATGGCCACAACAAACCCGGATTTGCAAAAACACTGGGAAATAGCACAAAGACGCTAGAAAACAATGGCCACAAAAAACCCGGATTTGCAAAAACACAAGGAAATAACACCAAAACACAAGAAACAATGGCCACAACAAATCCGGATTTCAGAGGGAAAAAAACTGGGAAATAACACAAAAACACTAGGAAACAATGGCCACAACAAACCCGGATTTAAGAAAAACACGAAGAAATAACACAAAAACACTAGGAAACAATAGCCACAACAAACCCGGATTTGCAAAAACACAAGGAAATAACACCAAAACACAAAGAAACAATGGCCAGAGCAAACCCCACAACAAACCTGGATTTGCAAAAACACTAGGAAATAACACAAAAACACTAGGAAACAATGGCCACAACAAACCCGGATTTGGAAAAACACTATGAAATAACACAAACACTCTCAGAAACAATGGCCACAACAAACACGGATTTGCAAAAAACACTAGGAAATAACACAAAAATCCTAGTGTTTTTGTATTATTTCATAGTGTTTTTGTGTTATTTCCTAGTATTTTTGCAAATCCGGGTTTGTTATGGTGATTGTTTTCTTGCGTTTTTGTGTTATTTCCTAGTGTTTTTGCAAATCTTGTTTGTTGTGGCCATTGTTTCCTAGCGTTTTTGTGTTATTTCCTAGTGTTTTGCAAATCCGGGTTTATTGTTTCCTAGCGTTTGTGTGGATTGACACCGGGATATGGGGCATTTTCCTGTTCACTGTGTTGGACCAGTCACAGTATAAGGCCCCTTTTCTTGTGGATTGACACCAGTATATTAGACATTTTCCTGTATTGGACCAGTCACAGTATAAGGCCCTTTTTCTTGTGGATTGACACCAGGATATGGGGCATTTTCACGTTTACTGTATTGGACCAGTCACAGTATAAGGCCCCTTTTCTTGTGGATTGACACCGGGATATGGTGCATTTTCCTGTTTACTGTATTGGACCAGTCACAGTATAAGGCCCCTTTTCTTGTGGATTGACACCGGGATATGGGGCATTTTCCTGTTTACTCTGCTGGACAAGTCACAGTATAAGGCCCCTTTTCTTGTGGATCCACTACGGGATACGGCTCATTTTGCTGTTTACTGTGCTGGACAAGTCACAGTATAAGGCCCCCTTTCTTGTGGATCGACTACGGAATATGGCTCATTTTGCTGTTTACTGTGCTGGACAAGTGACAGTATAAGGCCCCTTTTCTTGTGGATTGACTCCGGATACGGCTCATTTTCCTGTTTACTGTGCTGGACTAGTCACAGTATAAGGCCCCTTTTCTCATGGATTGACTCCGGGATACGACTATTTCTTCTTCAAAGTGCAAATGTGACCACTCATTTGAACCGTCTCTGTGTATTATTTCTCCACGCAAGTATAATCGTGACAAGTTGTATTTCTCCATGAAAGTGCAAATGTGACCACCCATTTGGACCGTCTCTGTGCGGTATTTCTCCACGAAAGTATAATCGCGACAAGTTTTTCTCGATGTAAGTGCAAATGTGACCACTCATTTGAATCGTCTCTGCGGTATTTCTCCGTGCAAGTATAATCGCGACAAGTTGTATTTCTCCATTAAAGTGCCATTGTGACCACCCATTTGAACCGTCTCTGCGGTATTACTCAGTGCAAGTATAATCGCGACAAGTTGTATTTCTCCATGAAAGTGCCATTGTGACCACCCATTTAAACCGTCTCTGCGGTATTACTCAGTGTAAGTATAATTGCGACAAGTTGTATTTCTCCATGAAAGTGCCATTGTGACCACCCATTTGAACCGTCTCTGTGGTATTACTCAGTGCAAGTATAATCGCGACAAGTTGTATTTCTCCATGAAAGTGCCATTGTGACCACCCATTTGAACCGTCTCTGCAGTATCAGTGATAGTATAATTGTGATCAGATATTCTTATTGTCAATAAAAGTACAACTGTGACAACCCGTTTGTACCGTCTCTGTTTATTACGTATAAATGATCAATGTGCAAGTATGCGCGTCATAGAGCTTACATATTGCGATGACGTTAATTGTCACGTCAAGTATGACGTCACAATGTCAGATAAACGTCACAAACCTAAGTGTGCTCCGGCGCCGACAACTTGGACCCAGTGGTGAAATGTGGAACATGATTCTGGCCAGTGTAAAGCCGCAGTCAGTCACCCGCCGCCCGGTCTCATGTACACATGGTAAATGTGGCAACACGTTCTCCGGCGTGAGTTCAGTCATATAATATATACATATGTATCTGAGTCAGTCCCGTTGATCACTGGCAGACAGTGTAGAATACGACTAAGATATATGTACTGATCAAAATGCTCGGGCGCGAATACGTGTCTATGGTATCATGGTGGGCACAGATGTCGTCAGGTACATTTTGTCAGACGGGTTCCGTCTAAAGACTAATAACGTTGGTCTATAGTGGACTAACGGTCCCACAACAATAATCCGATACACAATGAGAATCGTCTCCCTCGTATAAAACAGCAGAACAAAACAGCGACGATAGGTCTTCCTGGTAATTAATTAATTAATTATAATTAATATGGTCGATTTTACTAGTCTGGAGAAAAAAAAAGCCACTATAATAGTAATGCGGCCATGCGTAGCTGCTGTATGTGCACTTTGTAGAACATTCGGTGAAGGTTGAACACAGTCGCGTTACGTGGATCCGCAAAAAGTCAGCGGCTGCTCATTTATAAGCCTTATTTATATTTTCAATAATTTTTATTTTTCAAATATCCCCTGTCCAAATGTCAGTTTCCCTGTAAATGACCAGTGTAACATTTCTCATAGCGTGTTTATTTATTTTATCACATTTTCTAACACCGGTCCGGAGCCTCCGTAAAATATGGCCCCGAATTTGACTATCCACATTATTCACTTTGTAACATTTGTGTAATTTTTACAATTTATATGGCTGACCAATCGCGCCGGACAAGATGGCCGTCCAAAAGACACAGGAAAGGGGTGGTGGAGGAGGTCGCGGAAAAGTACAGTTCCGGAACTCCCACAAGTCCCCTAACTCGACCAACCCAGTCCGACCCGAACCTGTCTCACCTTCGCCGACGCTCCCACCAAGCGAGATAACGCCAACACCGAAACCTTGGGCACCGACGGCGGCCACTAACCCCGACAACCAGCACCTGAAAAAACCCGTCGTCGGAGGGAACATTACGAGTCAGCCTGAGTCGCGGATCAACTGAAGACTTCCAGTCAGATGACCAAACACAGCGGGATTATGTCGGCAGAATCTAAATCTGGCAATGATGTCTAATTCCCGGAAGCAGCCCAGCCTCACCCGATGCGACGCCTAAGTACCAGTCGGAGATATCGAACCGGAGGTGTCGGAGCTACGGGAATTTCCGTCGAATCCACCATCCCGGACCGACGACGGGGAGAACGGAGAGGAGACAGAGGGAATGGATCGAGATTCGCGGGAGAAGATTTTCCCGCGACCAGATTGGGTTGGTGGAGAGTCGTTCCTGCCCTGTCGCGCGGTGAGGTTGTACACGTGCGAAAATTTGTCAATTATGTTTTTAATATTAATATTGGTTATCGTGCTTTTTGATAACTCCACTACATTCTGATTTTCAATTTTGGGTTTTTTTCTTTTGGCAATTTTAATTTGGTGTATTTAAGCAAATACGCAGCTTATCTGGAGCCCTGCGATATCAAATTTATCAACTATTTGTGGTGCTACTTTATTTACATGACTGTTATCTGATAGGGTTTATACTATTACTGGTGCTTACTATAGGAATCTGAATTTTCCCTGTGTATTGTAAAATAAGTTACTTGCCCAATAAATTATCGAGGTGTTCATTGTGTTTGAAACAACCTACCTTGTGCCCCATGGAAAACCACCGAGCTGGCGAGGTGTTTATTACATATGGGTGCACATGTTAGGTTGTTTAAACCACATGGAAACCACCTCGAATTTAGGGCAAGTAAAGTAGTAACTTGACTTACATCATTTACTTACCGACTACCGTTGGTGCTAGTATTACAGTGGAAATTTTGAATTTTCCATTTTGAATTAATTAAAGGAACTTGTGGAGAATTTTGAATTTTCCATTTGAGACATTAAAGGAAACTATCTCCACAGTTATGACTGCCGTTCAATAACATCCATTGTAACGCATGCTGAGCCAGTGGGATTGTTACGTTGTCCCATTGACACAATTTGCTCATTAGTATTTTGGTGTTTAGATAATCTAACGTGTACGTATACGAAGCAAGCACTCAAAATATGCTGGTATAATACGCTTGTGGACTTATGCTTGCATAAATCGTAACTAACGGCACAGAGAATAACCCAGGCCTAAGTGTAAGTTTTTAAATTAACTGTTTATCAGGCATTGAACTATGCCGTTTTTCCGATCCGAGCCTTCTCATTATCTTAAGATGCCTGATCGCCGCAGATGCGATTTTCCTGAATACTAGGCCACTAAAAAAGTTCCATCCAAACTATTAGTTCGAGTATTGTTAAGATTTTTCTCTTTTTTTTTTTTGCCGGGAGGAGCAGGGGGGTTCCCGGACCCCCGCCCTGGACCCCCGACCCCGCCCCCCCCCCCCCCCCCTCCCTGTGTTCCGCGCCTGTTTCTAATTAACAAATAAATTATTCTACATGGCCGGGTGCATTATCTCTTTGTTGATAGTTTTGACAGAGAACTGCTGTCGAAACGTAAATCGGTGGTGGCTATGTTATACACATCTAAACCGGAACCACCATGGTGGACCCCATTGCGTTTCATTTTTGATATGGCAAATTGATTAGTTAGTTTTTTCATGGTTGCAAAATTGAGCACAAATCTGCCGGAACTGTTTAAATTATCCCCTTAGCCGATAGACAAATGGATGGGTTATTGCGTTTAGGTCCATGTACTGGCGTAACGTATACGTACATGACATTACGTAACGATTTGTAACACCCTTTCATTTTTAAAAAATACATGAACTGCTTATCCCCGAGTTTTGATAATATTTGGCCCACACTGTGATCGTTGCTTTGTTAATGCATGCTACCCACAATCCGACCGCCCAAAGGTCCAGGGTCACTGAGGACTTATGTTCACCATTGTTTTCTCAAAAATAAGGACTCAATTTGTAAGGCAATACTGTTTAAAGTCCTTATTTTATCATTATCAACTGCTAACCTGGTACGAACCGACCCAAGGTCAAGGTTCACCGGGAGGACTTGTGTTTTTAATTATTATTTAAAGGCCAGACAGTTGAGGGCATAAGCTTCGTTTAAACGCTGCCATTCAATTTTTTGTTACAGTGGAGTACCTATCTAAGCTGACAACCCTGCGGGACCTTCCCAGGGTGACGGTTTTCCGTGAATGTTCTACTGTACTGAATTTTACTTAATGTGTTATCGATAAAACGAGCTTTTGTAATTGATTCAAGATACGTACTGACTGAAAATAACATACCTACTGTATAACGAATCGACCTGATACGAATTTATCCGGGTTTACATCGAAATTGAAAAGTGACGGTTCTAATTGGACGTAACGACGTCCACAATGACGTTACCGAACGAACGTCAGACTAAAATCAAGAGTCCGGCGTTCTTGTTTGAATCGAAAATCTGTTTTTAAATTTTATTTGATGTTGAATAATGGCCTAGCATAAAATACGTTATCTGATAAAAAAAATCTAGTTCTACGTGTTTTCTTTCGATATTAATGAATATCAATGGGGGGAGGACCCCCAGACCCCCCTACTTTACCAAATTCTTCGCGCTTGCCGACTTGTGAATTGGCCAGTCACCCCCTCCCCCCGGCCCTTGCAATTATTTCTGTATCCCCCGCGCCTGTTGAAGGGCTTCATCGCCTGGTGCAGTGCGTAAAACAACTGTACCTGCACGTTGCAGCATATGGAACAAATGCATCTATTCTATTATTGGATGGCGTCAAGTTTATCAAATGTTTAATTTACTAGGGGTTTTCTACTAATTAATTTACCAAACACATTACATGAATCCCAATACAATGAAAATGAACATGAATGAAAAACTATTTAGCAAAATAAAATTTAAAACAACAGTAAAATTGTCAAAGGACACGTGCTCTTATGGTATGTGCATAATGTTGATGAAATCATGTATTAATTTAGGTAAACAATAATTGCAATGATAGAATTTTACATGGATCTATCTTTATATTCAAACAAATCGTGCTTATAAGTCGTTCTTTGAAAACAGAATCCAGTAAATTTGGTAAAATATGTTTATTCTTACAAACAATATCATAAAATAGCGGTTGCGAAACGCTTAGTTTTTGGTTGACAGTCGATGGTATTCTTGTTATTTAATTTATGAAATAAAATACACATGTGTGGGGCTAAAAATAAATCAAGACAAAATTATATGTGTGGAACAGTATTTTAGATTTCAAAGTAAAACTCAAATTGTTTTATGTTTCACAAAGTGGGCTTCCTGTTACTGAAAATAGCGAACGGAAATACGTTACCAACTATCTCCCCTCTTCATCCAAGAGTCAATTGTAGTACATTGTATTTCATATAATCATCAGTTCTGGGTCTCTGTAGTGTGCACATCAATAAACAAATTTTAATTAGAATCTTCAATAAATGTTAACCACAGTGACTGTATTTTCACATGTTGTTTCAGTAATAAACCAACTTAATTGATTAAACTTAAAGTGATTGATGCAGTTGTTATTCAACAATGAAACATGACTTTTTGTACGATAATAAAGTCCACGTGTACATGCATTTTATTAGTATAATGCATAAATTTGACTTTCGTAGGTAGCTTAAAACATATTATGTCTTATTGTTGTATAATTGGGATCAAGTGAACAATGTTCTCGAGCCAAAAGAAGTGTTACAGCTATTTCATTTTATCTTAAATATGCACTGATCACAAGTTATCAATAAGCATAGCTTAAGTTCGACTCGTATGTTCTAAAAGGCCGGCACTGGTTTATATTCAATATCATTATACACTTAGTGTAATAAATGTGCAAATCAGACGGGTACAATAAAACACGTTAGGTAACCAGAAAATGCTTAGTATGATGATGTGCTCCTGCAATAAAGCAAATCTACATTTGTGTGATGATATATTTATAAAGCCCCTTGACTGATTTATAAAGACATCAGTAAACTCGTTAATACATATCATAGTAAATCATCACGCAAGTAAGATTCTCTATATATATATAGCACTGTTTTTGAGACCGGATGAAATATTCCACTTCACGAGTGGGTGTAGGTTTATAACCGTCGACACCTTTGTGTTACTTACTGAACGTCCCTCAATTATATCCCTATTTTTGTCGTTGACAAGTGTCTTTCCACGTGCTGAACTATACGTAAACAGAAATATACTGTATACTACGTGTGGGAGATTCACCAGGTAAGCTTTTATTTAAAGTATTTCAACAATGTTCTACATTTATAGTTTAGACATTTCTGCTGCATATATATGTATATATATTTTTGTTTATACATCTGTCCACGGCATTGACACGATTTGTGTTTACATATGCGTCACTGGCACGGAGAAGGACTTTGCAGCATTTGTAAGGCGAATATGTGTACCTTTATCACCATTCACCATCGAATTTAGCGTTTTATGTTCCACATGTAATCATTCCGCTGATCGCAAAACATCAACAACTTCAACATTTTTATTTTTTTTTGCTTATATTTAACGGCGGCACTGGCTCTAGGACCTTGCATGCCGTCTCCCAAGAATGGGAGAAAGAACGGAGGTAGAGATTTTTTGAGAGAAGCCGGTAATTCGTATTATCGAATTATCGGTACCCATTTACAGCTGGGTGAACTGGAACAGTGTGGATAAAGTGTCTTGCTCAAGGACACAACGCACGCCGCTAGGCAGGCTCGAACCTACGACCCTTGGATCAGTAGTCCGACACACTAACCATTACGCCACGGCGCTCCACTCAACTTCTACATTGATGAAATGTAGTAAATATAGGAAATGGTATTGATCAAATGGCGACCAACATATGCAATTATCAAACTGCGAGGATGCGCAGACTGATCCGGGCTACGCTAGCTATCGTAAGACCGCTTTTCTTAGCCAGTGTTCCTTGTGTCAAGCTATCAATTCACACAATGACCATGGACACACAACGTGTGTGATTTGCCGTGAAGCACGACTTTTTCGTGCCAAGGTTTGCATACAGATGCAAACTTTTCTTTTGTCTACAGAGGTGTTCAAATTACTTACCAACCTCTTACAAACAATAGAGTCGATGTGTACAAACTATTGACACGTGTATTACACTGAATGTCGATCGATATAAACATTATGAAGAAACGGCCCTTGTAATTAACTTGAGGCCGTCAGCCAGAAATGGAACCCCCCACCCCTGGGGGATTATTGCATGGGCGGCGGAAGGGGGGGGGGTTGGAAGCCGGGGGGGGGGGGGGGGGGGGTGGGGGGGGGGGGGCAATAATGTTTTGTTGGGGAGGCCTGGAGCCCGTTTCACTAAACTTCGTACGACTAAGATGTTCGTAAGTGCAAAATTATGATAGTCTGTCAATTTCACATTAATATTGTTTATTATGCTATGCTCAATAAATGTAAATCCATAAATTGAAATTTACAGACGATCTTAAATTTGCACTTACGAACATTTTAGTCGTAAGAAATTTAGTGAAACGGGCCCCTGGTCCCCTCAATAATTCTGTAACTTATATTATAAAGCACATATTCTGATTCTCAAACTTGCTCAAGTTGCTGAGAATGCAGGAAATGGTGTTTCACGCCTTTGAGATTTCAAAAATTTCCCCGGATCTCCTCTCTAGCAACATGTTGCTAGAGAGGAGGTCGGGGAAATTTTTGAAATCTCAGAGGCGTGAAACGCAATTTCCTGCATTCTCCGCCCTCATGAATGTCCACCCCCCCCCCCCCCCCCCCCCCACCCCCTCCCCCCCCCCCCCCCCCCCCCCCCCCCCCCCCCCCCCCCCCCCCCATGATTTTCCGGTTCCGCCGCCTATGCCCTCGGACGTTTCGCAATCGAGAAAAGTCACAATTTTCAAAGAAATTCGACTGTTTTTCATCACAATATATATGGCCGTTTTGCACGTTTTCAGGTGTGTGCATAACTATACATTCTAATTCACCGAAAATAGAAAGCACGCATCTGATTGGTCAATTGTAATCACAGCCTATAAAATATGAAAAATCGCAGAATATAAAATCTCCGTTTTACCAGTCTGTGTTTCACAACTTGACATATTTAGTAACCCGACGCGCTTTTGTAAACAATGGCGAGCGGCGGGGAAGGCAAATATTTCCAAATTAATTTCGGTACAATTTCGGTTATCAATTCTGCCATATTGATTTGTACAACCCAAATCGGAAAAGAGAATCGACAACGACTAACAAATGTGACTTCAGGGTGGTGGCCCTTCACAAATTCAACATTCTAAGTATATATATATATATATATCACAAATCTCACAATTCCCAATTCTCCAGTCACAGCCAATATATATATATTTTGTGAGTATACCTCCTGATAACATAACACACTCCTATAGCCTGATAATGATCTAGGGTGGGGTGGGGCAGGGGGAGAGGGGGAGGGGGAGGGGGAGGGCGTTTCACTAAACTTCACGACTAAAATGTCCGTAAGTCCAACATTATGATAGTTTGCAAAGTTCACATTATCACTGTTTCATTGTCAACAATTATTGAATTTATAGTCAGTAAATTTCACATTAACAACGTTTTCTTGTAAACAATTATTGAATTTACATTTATTGAGCATAGGCTGCACATGCAGCCTATGCTCAATAAATGTAAATTCATCAATTGAAATTTCCAGACGATCCTAAATTTGCGAACATTGTTGTCATATGCAATTTAGTGAAACGGCCCCCTATATTGCTTGTTACAAACATGTTGGGCGTTTCATTGATGGTAGGAGAACAGTGCAGATCCCGATCAGACAGCAAGGTCATATGTGGCTGTGACTGGAGAAATGGGACTTTCGAGCTTTGTGACCAGTGTATATCCTATTCAAATAGCACACTCGTGTAGCCTGATAACGATCTGTATTGCTTGTTAGAAGCATGACGGGAGTTTCATGAATTGAATGACGTTCAGTGCTGATCTTGATCTGTAGCCGATTTCATCAAAATTGCTTATCTAGCAAAGTATACTTTGAGGGAGTAATCATTTATTTTTCCCAAAATTATTTATTTAATATAGAACTAACAACTGCATATATTTGATGATTAAAAGTATGTAGAATTATTATACTGACTTTATTACATTATCAAAATGGCTGTGATAATATAATACATTCAGTATAATAAAATTTAATAATTTATCCTTAAATTGAAAATTTGTCCTTCAAAGTATACTTTGCTAGATAAGTATACTTTACAATGTTGGTGAAATATGCTACTGGGGGCCATTTCACTAAACTTCGTACGACTAAAATGTTCGTAAGTGCAAAATTATGATAGTCTGTAAATTTCTCATTAAAAATGTTTTCTTGTAAACAATTATTGGATTTACATTTATTGAGCATAGGCTGCAGATGCAGCATATGCTCAATAAATGTAAGTCCATCAATCGAAATTTCCAGACGATCCTAAATTTGCTCTTACGAACATTTTAGTCGTACGGAGTTTAGTGAAACGGGCCCCTGATCTGTGCGGATGCATAGCCTTAGGCTGATCGATGTCTACATTGATCGCAAAACCCAACAAACCAATAAGGCTCAGGGGCGGATCTGGAGAGGGCGGGGGTTCCGTGGTAGCCACCCCCCCCCCCACCCCCGTTCAGCCACGGAGTTTACATAGATCACAGTTTACCACCAGTTGGAGTCTAAATTTAAATGCCGTAAAACACAGGAAAGTGTATCTAAGGACATCTACCTATTAGATGTAATGATTTTTTTTTTTTTTGGGAGGGGAAGGGGACATACCACTACGTGGAGCTCGAAAACAGGGACACCCCCCCCCCCACTCGTTCCCCAAATGCTGGATCCGCCCCTGAGGCTTATGAGTTTTGTGACCGGTGTAGCTGCTGATCAAATAGCACGTGTGTAGCCTGCTATAGCGATCAGTATTGCTTGTTAGAATCATAACGGGTGTTAATGGAATTGCGGTCAGTGCCGATCCTGATCAGACTGTCGTTACACAGGCTGATCTGGGTCTACACTGGTCGCAAAACCAATAAGCCCCATTTCTCCAGCCACAGCCACATATTCGTCTGCACACCTCAAAGAAGATTTAAAGGTACATGCCCACTCAGTAGGAAAAAAATGTTCAGACATCATCTGAGACATTTGTTGGCAAAATAAACATTCATTCACCATTACCCCACGTATTGATTGACATTATTATACATTTTATATCAGACGTAAATGTCCACACTTTTATCAGGGCGATAACCGTGTTTCCCTAAAATGTTAACGGACATTACTATTTATTGTCTGTATTTATTTGTTGATGTGCAATGATCATACTTTATAATCTGTCGAAAATATTATTTTTCCAGGTGGCGCATGTAATTAGTATAAATAATTAAAAAATGTCGAGCCTCATTTTCATATTAAAATAGCCTGATACCACCGCGAGTCACTATCAGTAAAATACATATAACTAAATGATTATATCTGTATAGTAGGCACTCGTAATTTTTAGAACTGGTGGAATAATGACACAATTATACACTTATTTAATTCCTATAAAGAACACGCTGTGCATACTAAGTGAGAATGTACGTTAAATACTAAATATGACTTTCGCACCGTGAATTGGCTGATTTTATGTTGTTATTATTATATAACGTCGAAAGTTGACGAAATTCAGAGCAAATGCGGCATGGAATGGAATACCGCATATATAATTTCACCAACTGTCAACGGCATTTACTGAAAATATCTTCCAAGGTGCAAAATATCATGGCGTGTCTCATACAGTAGGGTCAGCGTGAAAGTGCACACACTAACGAACACGACAGGTTGGTTCCAACCTGTCGTGTTCGTTCGCGTGTGCACTTCCACGCTGACCCCACTGTATGTAATGAATTTGCAGGATGTGTATTTCATGTAATACATGGAGAATATTCATATTTTTGCAACGATTATGACAGACATACCGTTTTTTAGCAAAGTGTACTGATTATCGTGAAATAATGCACGAATGATTGGGTCCTTATGCTCAACAAACGAGTGAGCGTGTCACTACTGTCTCTTTGCCTGCTATGCGAGTAAATACGGCTTTTACCTGTGTCAGATGTACTTCTTTATAATAGACAGTGCATCAGTTTGACAGTTTACACATTGAAAAAGTGTCCATTGTATATTTTGTGAGTGATGGTAGAAAGCTAAGATATCTAGCTTTTTGTTTAGTCTGCTGAAATAGTATTTATAGGACGCTGTCGCCCTATATATCTGGGGTGTATTGCACCACATATTATTAGATTTGCTGCCATATTATTTATTGTACGTGTCAAACGCTCAAGTGGTGAAACTGTCCGATAGCGTGTACAAACAAATATGGCGGAAATCATGGCAACTCAATGTTCTGTATAATATGCTCTAGGAAGAACAGGGTCAGATATACTTTAAATCTATATATTCAGCCACATGTATGATTCTACTACATTAGAAATTAAAGGTCATATGCTATAAAGTCAGTCCTTAACCCTTGTACCCCTAAGTAACAGGAGTGGATTTTGATATGTTAATTTTGTAACCAATCCAACTGTCACAAAATGGTTTTCAGACTAGTCCATTTATGAAAAGGGGGTATGTTTGTTCTCAAAAATATAAAAATTACTTTCAAAAAGTGCAGATCCTGATGAGACGGCTCGTTACGAGCCGGCTCATCTGGATCTGCACTGTTTGCATAAACCGCTATAGCGGGCTTTCGGGTTCAAAGGGTTAAATAAACATTTTCTTACATTTCACACATGCTTCTTCATAACAACAAAGCGAATCAAGCGTAATGTATGGTCTAGAGTTATGCGAATTAATTCCTGGAGGCAGACCGTATAGTAGTGACGGCGGACTGTCTCGCGATTCAGGGGGTGAGTCCTGAGAACGTGATTTGATTGTTCGAAGGAAGTACGTCATTGAAACGTTACTGACGTTATTTCTCCATATACGGTAAACACGAGAGTGGTGTAAACTACTGCTGCCGAGTGGTGTAATTCACCGTTAGCTGTCTGTAAACTACTGGCATAAATGTAAGAAATGTATATAAATTATGTTCATCCACAGTAAACGCAACAGCCCATGGTTTTATTACTTACATTTACACTTCATTTTCTGACATATTCAAAAATGAAAATTACGAAATATGGCGTTAAAATTGATTTACTATTTTCCCCCAATCAGCGACGTTACCGGTCAACAGCGTGCCGTTACTGACAATAACCAACCAACAACATCTCGCGACGTCACGTGTGTAGAGCCGGTTTTTGTAGCCCCTCTCCCCCCCCCCCCCGGATTTTGTACTCCCCCCCCCCCCCCCCCCCCCCCCCACCCCCCCCCCCCCGCGTGCGTTGTTGTACCACAACTATTAATAATATATGCTTGCTTCAAACTTGAAATAAAGTTACTTATCACTGCATAGGGTTTACAAAAGCCCGGGATTCCCAAAAACCGTTGTCGTACGCGCCGGATTTTGTATCCCACCCTCACCACCCCCCCCCCCCCCGGTTGCATTGAAAAGTCTATTAAATTTCTGTCTGTCATGCGTCTGTAGTGTAGAAAAAATGTTATAAAACGAGAGTTAAATTTGCACTGAGCCACCGCTACACACATACTTTATTTCAAGTTTGAAGCAATCATATTTCATGTATCGCAGTGTTAATATGGGGGGGGGGGGGAGGGGGGGTTACAAAACCGACACCTACGTAAAAGGTTTTTGTAACCCCCGGTTGTGACAATATTAGCATATAAACGCAATACCATGAATACGTTGAATTGCAGTTCCATTATGAGTTTACGGAAGGTGTATATCGTATCGCTATGTGTAGTTCATAATACAATACTATTAAACTATACAAAATATTAAGTACTTTGATTCTCAGACGCTGGTTTTGCGGAATGTGATGCGGGAGGGCGGATTATTTTAAAAATATATTAGTTTTTTTTATTCAGAAGTTCGTCTCTGTTTTTTTTTTTAAAGTTGTCAGAGGCATATTTTTTTTCTTTGAGATGTTCGTCTATGATTTGTTTTTCAAGTTGCCAGATGCATAGGCTGTACATCCATCTATATACCGAATGACGTCAGTGTAATGACGCAACGTAAACAAGTCCGCGTTCTGTCAATTGATAATGACATCATCTGTGGTCATTTTCGAGCATAAAAGTTACCTGATAAATAGAATACCAGGCTAGTGTATTTTGATATCAGGTTTATCAGGCGAGGCTTGGAAACGCGTAGGAATTCCTCGGCAAGCCGAGGAATTCCTACCGTTTCCGAGCCGAGCCTGATAAACTTGATATCAAAAGACACTAGCCTGGTATTCTCTACATGTACATGCATCTGGCAACCTGAAACAAATCAAAGACGAACATCTCAAACAAGACAAATGTTCCATAAAGTTACTATGACCTCTTTAGACGTGAAACATCACAGTATTTTTGTCCGACATGATTGGAGTTAACATATGTTTGCATGGTAGTGATTGTTATTGGTCATGTGGCGAATTTATAGTACAATTTCAATTTCTCCATGACGATAACATGCTCGGCGCGTATGGATTATTCAGACGCGGCGATATCTGAGGATCAAAGTACTTTTTTGATGGCCTTATCGCTTGTCAAGTCTCAGTGACATTCCGTCTACTAACTTTAGAATAATCGTTCGTTTATCAAACATCGACAACACCTGGTTTTCAAGAGTGCTGTCCACTTTACCACGCCAAGTCCTGACCTATTTTCAAACTGTGTTGACATATTTGGGAAACTGGCTGGAACGACCAGGAAACGGCCAGCAGTCGAGGATACTACAAACGTTTGCGCGTTCCTTTATTTCATCAAATTGTGTGAACTAATAAGAAAGTTATGATCGCTACAATACCAGTAGCATATTGCACCAACATTGCAAAGTATATTTATCTAGCAAAGTATACATTGAGGGATACATTTTCAAACAATTTATTAATTGTTATTATACTGAATTTATTATATTTTGGCTGTGATAATGTAATAAATTCAGTATAGTAATCCTGCATACTTTTAATCAAATATATGACATTATGCATTTTGGGAAAAATAAATGATTACTCCCTCAAATGCTGGTGTTGCAATGTTGGTGAAATAGGCTACAGATTTGAGGCGCAAACACACGAATTTGCTGTCCAATACACAAAACGCGCACTGCTGCTCACACTTGATTCCCTCCGAAAATATAACGTGTATTTACATCGATAGCTCACATCTTGATTCCCTCCGTGGAAAATATAACGTGTATTTACATCGTATAGCTCCACCATCTTGCCCAGATCATCAATTTGCTGTTCCCACTCGCAATCAGGCAATGTGATTGGCTTAACCTGAACAATGCCAACTCGAAATCAAGCAATTTGATTGTATGAGCCTGAGCTGTAGCACAGCTCCGGCTCAGCCAATGAAGCTGCTTCATTTGCAGCATAATATTCAAGTATTTTGAAATAAAGAAATTGACAAATCTTGCCAAGATTAGTGCAGGCGGTAGTGTATGTATTTCATGAGTTGGTATATAATAAAATTCTATTCTCGTTTTTCAAGTCTCAGTGACATTCCGTCTACCGGCTTTAGAAACATTGCTCGTTTATCAAACAACGGCGGGACCTGCACGCCGTCCGTTTTGTTAATACGGTACCGTTGCAAAATCGTCACGATGGCGATTTTGATCTCCAGCAACGCTAACCGCCGACCAATGCAATTCCGCGGCCCGATACCGAACGGGAGATAGGAAAACGGAACTATATTTCCTTTGTTTTCCGGAAGGAATCGCTCCGGGTCGAATTTCTCCGGATTCGGCCAGTATTCGTCAAGTCCGTGCATAGCGCTTATGGCCAGGATCACGTTGGTGCCTGCCGGGATGAAACGTCCACATATAGTGACGTCATTGGTTGCTACGCGATTGGTCCGCCCCGCCGGGGGATAAAGTCGTAGAGTTTCCGACACGAACGCGTCAAGGTATTCCAGTGTCCGGACGTTTGCGTACGATGGACGTTCTTTGCCGAGGCTGGCGTCGATTTCGTCGACCAGCCTTGCCTGACACTCTGGGTTTGTTGCTAGGCAATACGTGCACCACGTCATAGTTGTTGATGTTGTATCATATCCCGCCAGTAAGAAGAACACAGCATTAGCGAGAATCTCGTCGTCCGTGAGAATACGGTTACTGATTTCCGCTTCCGGGATACGTTCGCTCTCGCTCGCACTCGTACCAAGCTCATGCGCCCTGAGCATAAGTTCCAGCAGGTCATTGTGCTTCGATTCCCCGTCATTTCTGGAGCGTCTACGCTCTTCAATCACGCCCTTCGCCACTGCCTTCATATAATTCGCCGCTTCCTTGTCAATGATCTCAATTCCACCGAAGAAATCAAACACGTGCTTGAGTTCCGGGAAAAACAACGACAGTAGAATACTAATAGTCGACGCCGGCTTAATATTCATACACCTGGTCGCCATTTTCGCAAACTCGGTTTCTTCGCCGGATTGACAATCTACGTCCATACCAAACGCTGTTGCCGCAATGACGTCCATTGTCAAATCATTGAACGCTTGTTGAACGTCAACGACGTCGCTTTCCGTCATCTTCTTCTCCAGACTTCTTTACGAAACACCCTCGATGCACTTCTGAACCAGCGGGTCCATGTGTCGGATCTTTGCACTGCTGAATGATGGACTGATGGTGTTTCTCATATATTTCCAGTGCTCCCCGCTGGCGTTTGTCATTGCCAACTTCCAGAATTTCGTCATACTGATTGCCTGTAAATAATATATACATCACCGCATGCGCTAATCATGCCAATATTTATTTATTTCTTATTTCCAAATACTTGAATATTGTGTTTGAAATCAAGCAGATTGATTGTCTGAGCCTGAGCTGTTCTACAGCTCAGGCTCAAACAATCAAGTCGCTTGATTGCGAGTTGGCATTGCCCATGTTAAGGCAATCAATTTGCTTGATTGCGAGTGGGAACAGCAAATAGATGTTCAGAAACGTTGATGTCTGGGCGAGATTAACGCAGGCGGTGTTGTATGGTGGCATAGGTTTGCCATCGATTGAACGTGATAGCTATTTCGGCGCAATGCCACTAGGATGCAGTTGTATTTAATATGCACAGTATAGTTATTGGCAATCTAATAAGACTGGTGAAAAGCGCATGCACATATTCCATGTCTGTCACAAGTTACGTAGCGTTTAATTTAAATTAGCTTGGATTATGCAAGACATATTACTGTGATAAATTACCATAGACGACCCATAGCTGCTTAGTTTTAATATACCCGCTTTTGAAAGAGAAATGGGTATATTGTTTTCGTCACGGGTGTCCCTTTGCAGATTTTCCTTATAAGCTGTATAATTTATCATGTTTATAATCGGTAATAGATGGAGCTTAATACTTCATACACATTTTCTTTATAACGGAATGTAGATACTGAAAATGAATTTAAATTTTAAATCCGACCCTTGTGAAATGGATTATCTCCCATGTGTGGACTTAAAGTGTCCGTACATCCGTCCGTCACGTTTCTTGTAAGACGTAAAACGTTTGAACCGTAATAGGTAGCGACTTGAAACTTGGAGTGTACCTTCCTTACATGTATGATGTGTACATGTGCAAAGTGAATTTCGATTTTGTTTATTCCACCCCTGGTCAATGTTGCATTGTAAGAAGTAAAACGTCTTAACCGTAATAGGTAGGGATTATGTGAAACTTGGTGTATGCCTTCCATATGGTATGCACATGCGCACAGTGAATTTCGATTTTTGATTCAACTCCTAGTCATGGATATTCTCCCCCTTTTCGAATTAGAATTTCACAATTTTGCCTGGTAAGAAGTAAAACTTTTTAACCGTAATATATAGGAAGTTGAAACTTGGTGTGTGCCTTCCTCGTGGTGTGTAGGTGCACAACGTGAACTCAGATGTTTGGTTCGACCCCTGGTCATGGATTATCTTCCCCTTTTCCACTTAGCATTTGGAAAAGTGGGTATATTGCGATGGTACGCCATCGACTGTCATCTAGTTTATATTAATTATTATTTTTAACAATCTGTCTTAATTACTTTCATATATTGAGAATGTATAATACTACACAGAATATAAAACGAAATTAGAAAAAAAACAAACTTTTATTCACAATTGTATTGATTTTAATGGGAAAAGAAAACAAATATCGTAATTTGCATTATTTAATTGAACTTATTGTGACGTCACAGCTCATGTTCATAAAATATGCATACATAAAAACCTCTATAACTTGTGACAGACATATTAAATACAACTGCATCTCAGATGCCCTTTATATACAATACAATACAGTACAATATATTTTATTCTGGTATATACCATCAGGGCTCCAGATAAGGAATTAGTAATTGAGTATTGTCACTCCATCATTTCTAAAGCAATTGGGTATTTCAAATTTTTAATTGGGTAAAATACAATCACACTACTGTTTACATCTACACATCAACAGATAGAAAGTATTGAATAGTTTGCTTTGGAATGCAAACATGTCTTGGCATTTCATTAGAATTGTCTCCTTGGAGACAATTCTAGTGAAATATCAAGATGTGTTTTCATGAAAAATAAGAAACATATGCTATATGTGTGTTCTGTTTATTGTTTTTTGCAGCATGAAAAAGGTGCCACAAATTTTGTATTGCTTTTTGATACTCGCTACTTCTGATTTCAATAGGGTTGTTGGCAATTTTTATTGGGTTTTAAGCAAATACGCAGCTTATCTGGAACTCTGTAACATATATTACATGTGTTTTACCATAAGAAAATGTAGTACAGTACAGTGAGACATGATAAATTAAATTAATTATCGTGTTTGAGGAGCTTAAATTGTGAAACCTGAAGCCTATTTCAACAAAATTGCAACGCATACTAATCTAGCAAAGTGTACTTTGAGGGAGTAATCATTTTTTTCCCGAAATGCATTATTTCATATAGAACTAACGATATGCATATATTTGATGATTAAAAGCATGCAGAATTATTATATTGAATTTATTACATTATCATAGTCAAAATGAGTGTGATAATATAATAAATTGAGCATAATAAAAATTAATAAATGTATCCATAAATTGAAAATTTCTCCCTCAAAGTGTACTTAGCAAGAAAAGTATATTTTGCAATTTTGGTGAAATAGGCTACTGAATGATAAGTGGAATGACATTGTATATACATATATAGTGAATTAATTGACAAACATTTACGTGATGTGGATGCCGGAAATACAATGGGGTCACCGTGCAAGTCCATTATTTGCACGCACGCGCGTCGTGTGCACTTCGTGTGCGTCTCTCGTCGTGTTTTTAATGAGGATATCAATTTCGTATCGTTTTTTTAATTATCATATCGTGCTAGTGTGAATCATGTCGTATAACACGGCACATATTTGAAGGCAGTCGTGCCATGACACACGGGACGATTGGGATTAACCAGGGGCATTCAGCGCATTTGATTACATTAATGTCGTGTACAACCACATGAGTGTCGTGTAAAACCACACGAATGTCGACACCAATGTCGAGTAAAAATACACGCGTGTCGTGTAACACCACACAAGTGTAACGTAGCTCCACACAACACCACAGTAGTGTCGCCCACAGGCTAACGTCGCGTAGGTATATAATAAAAAGGCATTAATATGTCAATTCTATCAATACAAAACATTTTCAGATAATAGAAAAAATGAAAATTGTTGCATAACGAGAGAGAAAGAGAAGAGTCAATAACCCAAACAATATTGTCTGAAAATGTTTTATATCCATACAATTGACACGTTTATAACACTTTAATATGGCTTAGTCATATTTTGTTGATTATTTAAATAAATACTTATGTGTGGGGGTGTCCTGGGTCCGCGCCGTTAGCCTGTGGTGTCGTCTAACACCGGTGTGGTGTAACACAACACCGTTGTATTTGATTGGTCAATACATTAGTGCGTCAACATTCTTGCATATGGTGTGAAATTTGTGGTCGTGCTCTTTCGTGTATGCACTTACAGGGTGACCCCACTGTATGCAACCATACCTGTGACCTGTCGTGGAAGTTGGAGAACTCCTTGATACATATCTCCTTTACCATGTCAGCATCGGCCACCATCAACCCGCCCAGGTTACCCAGGAACCCAGCGTAACACTTCCCGAACTCTCGCACGTTTTCATGGTCCACTGCTTCTCGTCCCATTTTCCTCATTCGTCCGAGTCCGCCTATCACATAAACAATATGTATTGTTATTGTTCACATATTGAATTTTTAAGGAATTAAATGCGAGGGAGCGCCAGCGACCGCAGCATTTAGTTCCTGAACAATCCAATATGTGAACAATAACTGACTTACAGTTCAGCAAAGTGTACAATGCAATGTCCCATCCGAGATTGATTTTCCATTTCCTGTCGAACAGTTAAATCATTAAATCTGGTAATATGTAACTTAGTGGGGTTAAACGTTGCAATGCGTATTTGCTTAAATGCCAATTAAAATTGCCAAAAACCCAATTGAAGTTAAATATTGCAATATGTGAAACAAGTGGAGCACAATGCTGCCCAGCGATTGGCTTAGAAAGTAGGGAGAACTATAAGACATAACATTACGGTAGCTTAAAAGGGACATGCGCAAAACATTTTTATCTCGTTCCCACGACATAAATTATCGTTCCCAAGAGAACGACATAATCAGCCAATAGAATATTTGTTAGCAGATATTACTCCACCATCTTGAATGGTATTGGTGCTACCCTTTGATTGCCTCACTATTACGTGGCTAACTCATTCTCATGCGACGATATATCGTGGGGACGAGATGCTATGTCGTGGTAACGAGATCTAACTTGTGGGAACGAGATCCTATCTCGTGGTAACGGGATCCTATCTAATCGGAATTATAATGCGCATGTCCATTTTAAGCTGCCGTATAAAATGGACTTTTGAAACTGTACGACATGAACGCCTGTGCTAATCATGTCAATATTTGTATTATTTTTTATTTCGAAATTCCTGAAATCAAGCAGCTTGACTGGCTGAGCCTGAGCTGTGGTACAGCTCAGGCTCCTCCAATAAAACTGCTTGACTGCGAGTTGGCATTGCCTTGATAGATGTTTAGAAAAGTTGATAACATGGGAAAGATTAACGCAGGCAGGTGTGCATCACATAAATAACAAGTGGTGTTGTAGAGCATAGTAGGTAGTAGGTTAGTGCCGTGAGTGGGAAAACATATCTGGCAAGGCTTAGGAAACGGGATGGGCGAGGCTCTGCCGAGCATTCCCGTTTCCGTGCCGCGCCAGATATGTTTTCCCATTCACGGCAGTAACCTACTATTCTATTTATCCCGTCAACACCTACACATAGCTTTAAAATGCAATAAAAATAACCCCAACATATTCATACGCAGTGATTAGGTCGTATTGACAGGATATCAAAAATGTTTCACGGCACCGTGTTTCACGACACAAACGCACTGTGTTGACGATTTAAATAGTAGAAAATGGAATCGAAATGCAAATGCAGACCGCTTCAATGTGTGCTTCTCTGCTTATGTAATTAATAGAATCTAACATTCAAAGTTGATTTAATATGAAATTTATTAAACGAGTTAAAAATTGCAGCAACCTGTGTTGATTAACCCTTTGAACCCGAAATCCCGCTATAGCTGTTTATGCAAAAAGTGCAGATCCAGATGAGCCGGCTCGTAACGAGCTGTCTCATCAGGATCTGCACTTTTTGAAAGTAATTTTAATATTTCTTAGAACAAAAACACCCCCTTTTCATAAATGGATGAATCTGAAAATCATTTTGTGACCATTGGATTGGTCGGAACATTAGCATATCACAGTCCATTCCAGTTCCTTAGGGTTGAAAGGGTTAAATACAACACCATTATTGACATGCAACTATAAAGTATCCAACCTGATATAACAATTCACAATATTTCTAGTGGGTCAGTGGAATAAAGGGGCCCATTCGGCAAATGGCGGGCAGTGGTGTAGCCAGGTTTTTTTTGGAAAGGGGCTCGAATTCCGAATATAGTTTAAAATCAGTATCCCTTCCCAGAAATAAATTGATTTCTACATTAAAGTTGCTCGATCATGATTTTAAAGGTATAATTTTAACATACTGTGTCGTTATCCCTCCCCCACCCCAAAAAGCAAAGCGTAAGTGAAAGCAAAATTACACACCTGACAAAACTCAGCGGGTGAACACAGCACCCAATTGCATCCCACTGACTACGCCACTGGGGCCCATTTCACTAAACTTCATACAACTAAGATATTCGTAAATGCACATTTAGGATCGTCTTGAAATTTAAATTGATGGATTTCCATTTATTGAGCGTAGGCTGCAAACGCAGCCTATGCTCAATAAATGGAAATCCAATTATTGCTGATGTGAAATTTACAGACTATCATAATGTTGCACTTACAAACATTTTAGTCGTATGAAGTTTAGTGAAACGGACCCCTGGTAACAATAAGTCGCCCTGCGTTATAGACCGAGAATTCCGGTTACACCACTGGTAGGTCAAACTGACGGATCAATATAAACGTCCAATACCCATGCCAAACACAGGCCAAACTGACAGGCCAATATTAACTTCCAATACCTATAAACAATATTGGCTGTGGTCCAGGAAATCCAAGCCCCTTGAAGTAGCTCTGCTTGTACTTTGAATACAGATACAATGATAGTAATATTAGCACTATGCTCATTATCCACCCTGGAATGTTGATAATCCCCAGAATATCCATGTTTAATGATTCGTTTTCCAACCCAAATATTGTATATAAACACGTCTTTAGCGCCGCCTATGAACGCATGTCCGTTTTGCATAGCATGTACGTGATGTACGGCGGCGGTATGTTTACTCGTCTATATTTATAGCGTACACCACACGGTATGCTATCTCCAATATGCTATTTTTAGTGCATGTATATTGTGCTTTCAAAATAACCTGTCCGTTTGAATATTTACCAGCATTTTCATGAAAAATGTATTTTCATGAAAAATGTATTTTCAATGACATTGGCATATGTACGGAGCCCCGCAGGGGACATGGATTTATTTTTATTAATTCGTTCCCTCGAAATAACAATTCGTTTCCTCAATTTAACAATTCATTCCATCGAATTACCTCAATTGAACAATTCCTTCCTTCGAATTATCAATTCGTTCCCACGAAATGACAATTCGTTCCCTCAATTTAGCAATTCGTTCCCTCGAATTAACAATTCGTTTCCACAATATAAGAATTCGTTCCCACGAATTAACAATTCGTTCCCTCAATTTAACAATTCGTCCCCTCGAATTACCTCAAGTTAACCATTCGTTCCCACGAATTAACAATTCGTTCCCTCATTTAACAATTAGTTATTCCCTCAATTTAACAATTCGTTCCCTCGAATTAACAATTCGTTCCCACAATATAACAATTTGTTCTACGAATTGTTAAATTGAGGGAAAAAATTGTTAATTAGTGGGAACTACGAATTGTTATATTGTGGGAACGAATTGTTAATTCGAAGGAACGAATTGTTAAATTGAGGGAACGAATTGTTAATTCGTGGGAACGAATAGTTAATTTGTGGGAGCGAATTGTTAAAATGAGGGAACGAATTGTTATTTCGAGGGAAGGAATTAATAAAAAAAAAATATTTCTACGTCCCCTGTGTGGCTCCGTACGTTTGAATGTTTACCAGCATTTTCATGAAGAATTTTCATTGCCTTTGGCATATGTCTATATACATATACTGTTTTATTATACTTAAAGGTGCATGGCATCTCAGTAGGCACAAACTGTTCTTTATGTGAATTAAATAAGTGTATATTTGTGTCACTGTTCCATCAGTTCTAGAACCAGTGGTCAAATGTGGTCGTGATTGGAGAAATGGACCCATCAGTGAACACAATATTAATTCACACCAATGTTTCCATTGTATCCTCTATATGTGTCATGTTCCATCAGTTCTAGAACCTGTGGTCAAATGTGGTCGTGATTGGAGAAATGGACCCATCAGTGAACACAACATTAATTCACACCAATGTTTCCACTGTATCCTCTATATATTTGTGTCACTGTTCCATCAGTTCTAGAACCTGTGGTCAAATGTGGTCGTGATTGGAGAAATGGACCCATCAGTGAACACAACATTAATTCACACCAATGTTTCCACTGTATCCTCTATATATTTGTGTCACTGTTCCATCAGTTCTAGAACCAGTGGTCAAATGTTGTCGTGATTGGAGAAATGACCCATCAGTGAACACAACATTAATTCACACCAATGTTTCCACTGTATCCTCTATATATTTGTGTCACTGTTCCATCAGTTCTAGAACCAGTGGTCAAATGTGGTCGTGATTGGAGAAATGGACCCATCAGTGAACACAACAATAATTCCAGCACAAACATATTTACACAATTCCCTAACATTTGATTGGCCCGTAGCAAGTCTCTGTTCAACATTTATATCACAGTAAACTCCCACGCCGAACTACTTTCCGTAATCGTGAGGCGCAGTTAAGAAACGGAAAATAAACACATTTTCTTGATTAATTTATTTAAAATGCTGGAATTATAATGAATGAATGGCCTTTTTGTGGAATTTATCGGGGTATAAACTTGGAAAAGATTTATCGGGATATAAACTTGGAAAAGTCGCGGGAATACTGGACGAGGCCTTCCGGCCTTCGTCCAGTATTCCCGCGACTTTTCCAAGTTTATACCCCGATAAATTCCACAAAAAGACCATTAATTCCTATATTAATTCACACCAATGTTTCCACAGTAGCAAATATGTATAAGTTATTGTTCACATATTGGATTTTTATACGACCGTTTTTAAAAAACGGTACGTATTATGTTTTACCCCGCGGGCGGGCGGGCGGCTGACAGAAAAAGTGCATAGTTTGTGTACACAACTCCTCCGAAACCGTTCAGTCAATCGATCTGAAACTATACACACGTCTTCTACACATATTGAAGATGTGCACCTTGGTATTTGTATGCAGAAAAATATATTTTAACAAAAATATCACCTTTTTAACATAGCCATTTTTTCTACATTTTTTATACAATTCTATATATAGTACAGAGTTTGTGTACACAATTCCTCTGAAACAGTTCAATCGATCGATCTGAAACTATACACATGTTGAAGATGTGCACCTTGGTGTTTTTATGCCGAAAAAATATTTTTTTAACAAAAATATCACCTTTTTAACTTAGCCATTTTTGTACATTTTTGTATTCAATTCTATATAATTTCTCCTTTACGCATCTCTACCTAACTTAGTATACACGTTAACACAACGATAGGAAGAAATACTGCTATACATTTTTAAATTCTCATTAATGTTTCTTGCCTTGGTGACAGCGTCACATATCTGTATCTTGGCTATCTGGCCCATCTTCGACGGGCGTATTTTGCGACTTGCGGCACTCTTGTTAAGGAATTAAATGCGAGGGAGCACTAGCGACCGCAGCATTTAGTTCCTGAAAAGTCCAATATGTGACAATAACATCCGTATAGTTCATCCAAGCGTGCAATGAATGCAATGCCCCATCCGAGTATTGATTTTACATTGCATGTCGAACAATTAATGATTAAATCTGGTAATACACAACTTATTGGGGTTAACCCTTTGAACCCGAAATCCCGCTATAGCGGTTTATGCAAAAAGTACAGATCTAGATGAGACGGCTCGTAACGAGCCGTCTCATCAGGATCTGCACTTTTTGAAAGTAATTTTAATATTTCTTAGAACAAAAACACCCCCTTTTCATAAATGGACGAATCTGAAAATCATTTTGTGACTATTGGATTGGTCGGAACATTAGCATATCACAGTCCATTCCAGTTCCTTAGGGTTGAACGGGTTAAACGTTGCAATATGTGAAATAACTGGAGCAGAATACTGTCCAGCGATTGGTTTAGAAAGAAGGGCAAACTATACTTGCTGATCAAAAACACATGCTGGACTTGGCGATATGATGGTATAATAAATATACTGTATTATTGTTGTTGTCATGTAGTTTAGTCAATACCTTGTGTATTTAGTGGGAATTCGTCAGGAAATCCATCGTCTATTTCGACGTGAAACATTTCACGCTGGCTCTGAGTGCAGCGCTAACTGGGTTAACCGTTTTATACATTATACATGATGTGGTTGTCACGATCAGCTCCCGGCAATGAGCCAAGATCATATTTTGTTGAATATCACAATTAAAGGGCACATCATTTTTTTTGCTAAAAAATAATACTGTAAAAAATACAAACATGTTGAGCACGATAGAAAATCTGATCCGATATCGGCGAAAATTGAAAATTGAAGCATCCCAGCGGCCTGTTTCACTAAACTTCTTACGACAAAAATGTTCGTAAGCTCAAATTTAAGATCGTCTGTAAATTGCAATTTATGGATTTACATTTATTGAGCATAGGCTGCATATGCAGCCTATGCTCAATAAATGTAAATCCATTAATTGTTTACAAGAAAACAGTGTTAATGTGAAATTTACAGACTATCATAATTTTGCACTTACGAACATTTTAGTGGTACGAAGTTTAGTGAAACGGCCCCCAGGAGTCCTAGTATCGCCACATACAAATATCTACAATTAAACCACATTACACAGGGCCATGATGAAAACACGTTTATATTTCTTTATAGAGTCCTAGTATCGTCACATACAAATATCTACAATTAAACCACATTACACAGGGCCATCATGAAAACACGTTTATATTTCTTTATAGAGTCCTAGTATCGTCACATACAAATATCTACAATTAAACCACATTACACAGGGCCATGATGAAAACACGTTTATTTCTTTATAGAGTCCTAGTATCGTCACATACAAATATCTACAATTAAACCACATTACACAGGGCCATCATGAAAACACGTTTATATTTCTTTATAGAGTCCTAGTATCGTCACATACAAATATCTACAATTAAACCACATTACACAGGGTCATGATGAAAACACGTTTATATTCTTATAAGTCCTAGTATCGTCACATACAAATATCTACAATTAAACCACATTACACAGGGCCATGATGAAAACACGTTTATATTTCTTTATAGAGTCCTAGTATCGTCATATACAAATATCTACAATTAAACCACCATTACACAGGGGGACCATCATGAAAACACGTTTATATTTCTTTATAGTACTTTAAAAAATAATGCTGATATGTCCCTTTAGGATTTTTGTAATAGGGCCATGATGAAAACACGTTTTTATTTTTTATATTTAAAAAAAATGAAATATGTCCCTTTAGGATTTTTGTAATAGGGCCATGATGAAAACACGTTTTTATTTTTTATATTTAAAAAAAATGAAATATTTGGTATTCCCCTTTAAAGGTACGTGCCCACTCAGTAGGCACCAACTGTTCTTTATAGGAATTAAATAAGTGTATAATTGTGTCACTCTTCCACCAGTTCTAAAAATTACGAGTGTCCGCTATACAGATTAAATCATTTAGTAATATTTATTTTACTGCTAGTGACGCGCGGTGGTATCAGGCTATTTTCGTATGCAAATGAGGTATGATATTTTTTAATTATTTATACTAATTAAATGTGTCACTTGAAAAAATACTATTTTCGATAGATTATAAAGTATGATTATTGCACATCAAAAAGTAAATACAGGTAATAAATAATAATAGCCTTTAACATTTTAAGGAAACACTGTTATCGCCCCTGATATCAGTGTGGAAATTTACATCCGATATAAAATGTATAATAATGCCGATCAATACGTGGGGTAATGGTGAATGAATGTTTATATTGTCAGAACATGTCTCAGATGATGTCTCCGATATAAACCAGATGGCCGCGGCCCGCATGTCGAGCCCGCCGAGGCATTTGATGATCTCAGAGTGTATTTATTTGAAGTTTGATGCCCAATAAGCATACAAAGTTTCAAGCACATCTGACTTACGGTTACAGAGATAGTAGGTATGTGAAAACTTTAACGCAAATTTTGACAGAAACTTTAACGCAAACTTCTAAGTCATTTCACCTTGACCTTGGGCAAAGGTGTCGCATGATTGGGACACATAATGAATAGAATGATGATGACTAATAAGTATATGAAGTTTCAAGTCAATGTGACTTAGGACCGCAGGAATATAAGGTATTTAACAACTTTAACGCAGATTTCGGAACGCAAACTTCTAAGTCATTTCACCCTGACATTGGGCACAGGGGCCGCATGAGTGGGATACAGCATGAATATATGGATGATGACTAATAAGTATATGACGTTTCAAGTCAATGTGAGTTAGGACTGCAGAGATATAAGGTATTTAAAAACTTGAACGCATATTTCGGACTGACGGACGCACGCACGGACGCACGGACATCGGACGTCATTGTGATCACTATGTCTCGCTTTCCGCAAGCGGGCTCGACAATAAAAGTGTGTGCCTACTGAGTGGGCATGTACCTTTAATACTTAAACTTTTGACCCGTCAAGAACCTTTTAAAATGGACCAGTAGCCTATTTCACCAACATTGCAAAGTATACTTATCTAGCAAATCATAATTTGAGGGAGAAATTTTCAATTTAAGGATAAATTTATTGATTTTTATTATACTAAATTTATTACATTATCACAGCCATTTTGGTGATAATGTAATACATTCAGTATAATAATGTTGCATACTTTTAATCATCAAATATATGCAGTCGGTAATGTAGTTCTATATGAAATAATGCAGTTCGGGAAAAATAAATGATTACTCCCTCAAAGTATAGTTTGCTAGATAAGAATACTTTGCAATTTTTATGAAATCGGCTACAGGCCTCGACAAATCCACTCGACCGCTCGTATTGACGAGTGACGTTTGGATCTGGACGAGTGATAATTTAAAGGAATAATGCAGCATTAACATTAAATATATAGGATTGGATTAGTTGAATTCCAATCTGGACGAGTGTACATTAAAGGTACATGCCCACTCAGTAGGCACAACATGTTCTTTATAGGAATTAAATCAGATGTATATTATGTAGATATAGAGAATAGTAGGTTAGTGCCGTGAATGGGAAAACATATCTGGCAAGGCTTCGGAAACGGGATGGGCGAGGCTCTGCCGAGCACATCCCGTTTCCGTGCCGCGTCAGATATTTTTCCCATTCACGGCACTAACCTACTATTCTATTTATCCCGTCAACTCTGCAAATAGCTTTAAAATGCAATAAAAATAACCACAGCCACCGCCCATATTCATACGCAGTGATTAGGTCGTATTGACAGGATATCAACAAATTTTCACGGCACCGTGTTTCACGACACTTACGCACTGTGTCGACGGGATAAATGACATTTTCTGGCAAAATATACATTCATTCACCATTACCCCACGTATTGATTGGCATTATTATACATGCATTTTATATCAGACGAAAATGTCCACACTGATATCAGGAGCGATAACCGTGTCTCCTTAAAATGTTAACGGACATTACTATTTATTCTGTGTATTTATTTGTTGATACTTTATAATCTGCTGAAAATATAATTTTTTCAGGTGACGCATTTAATTAGTATAAATAATTAAAAAATAGCATGCCTCATTTGCGTACATGGAATAGCATGATAGCACCGCGAGTCGCTATCAGTAAAATAACTAATATTACTAAATGATTATATCTTTATAGCGGGCACTCGTAAGTTTTAAAATAGTGACACAATTATACACTTAGATTCATATAAAGAAGATGTTGTGCCTACGGAGTGGGCATGTACCTTTCAGAATGTGTCGAGGCCTGGGAACCTGGGGCTCGTTTCACTAAACTTCGTGCGACAAATATGTTCGTGTGCAAAATGATGAAATCCTGTACATTTCACATTAACGTTTTCTTGTAAACACTTATTGGATTTACATTTATATGCAGCATATGATCAATAAATGTAAAACCATCAATTGAAATTTCCAGACGATCGTAACTTTTCACTTACGAACACTTCAGTGTTACGAAGTTTAGTGAAACGACCCCCTGGGGTTTCACTAAGCGTGGTACGAATACAATATTCTTAAGTGCAAAATTATGATAGTCTGTAAATTTCATATTAACAATGTTTTCCTGTAAAGAATTATTGGATTTACATTTATTACATAATGTAAATCCATCTGAATTGAAATTTCCAGAAAACAGAGGTCGATAACCTGGAGGAGGAGTCGAAAAACGAAAATTTTGGAAATTGATTCTGAAACCTAGATATATAGCTTGGAAATGATCTAACTAAGAAAACAAAAGTTAGTTTTTGAAAATCGGTCCGCTATATCTGAAATTAGAAACATTTCCCCATGTTAAATCCCCATAGACATCTTCACTCTGTACATGTCACTCTGTGAAGATGTCTATGGGGATTTAACATGGGGAATAGTTAGTTATGTGAACAATGCGAACGTTTGGTGCTTGCAATTTATGAACCTTCATTCAAACATGTATATTTCGTTGTGTTTTACTGTCTGTTTCACGAAAGCTGCCCAAATTTTACGGCCATATAAACAATTGAAAAACAATATTTTTTTCGATAATATTAAATTAAAGGAAAATTTAAAAATGAGCCTTCTTTTTATTTCGTGAAATTTGGTCAAATATTGATTTTATTTTGAAAAAACAATTTCCCCATGTTAAATCCCCATAGACATCTTCACAGAGTGAAGATGTCTATGAGGATTTAACATGGGGAAATTGTTTTGAATTTTAGTAATCCTGGACCGATTTTCAAAATTTAACTTTTGTTTTCTTAGTTAGATCATTTCCAAGCTATCTAGCTAGGTTTCGGACACTTCTGCACCAGCTTTTCCACCATACTAAATTCCCATAGACAAATTAATTTTTCGTAATATTTCGTGAAACAGACTATAGGTATGTCAATCTTGTATTAACCCTTTCACCCCTAATTAACTTGGCCCCATTTCACTAACTTCCGTACGACTAAAATGTTCGTGCAAATTTGGGATTGTCTGTAAATTTCAATTCATGGATTTACATTTATTGAGCATATGCTGCATATGTAGCATATGCTCAATAAATGTAAACCCAATAATCGTTTATTGGAAAACATTGATAATGTGAAATTTACTGACTATCATGATTTTAGTCTAGTGAAACGGCCCTCTGGAACGGGTTTTATGTTATTTTTGAACCAATCCAATCGTCGATATTTATGTACACGTACCTATATGTGTGTCAGTGAATCCGGATTTATCCCGTCAACACAGTGCATATGTGCCGTGAAACACGGTGCCGTGAAACATTTTTGATATCCAGTCAATACTACTTTTGCATTTTACAGCCACTTGTATGTGTTCACGGAATAGTAGGTTAGTGCCGCGAATGAGCCGAGCACATCCCGTTTCCGTGCCGCGCCAAATATGTTTTCCCATTCACGGCACTAACCTACTATTCTCTATCTATTTTCCTTATTTCTGAACCAAAGTATATGTTGTGACCACTCATTTGAACCGGCTCGGCGAGACGGTTCAATTGGTGGTCACTACATATACTTCTGATGAGAAATAAAGAAATTCTATTTTCCATTTCCGAAGCCTTGCCAGATATGTTTTCCCATTCACTGCACCAACCTACCTATTCTCTATCTATTTTCCCTTATTTCTGACCAAAAGTATATGTTGTGCCACTCATTTGAACCGTCTCGGCGAGACGGTTCAAATGGTGGTCACTACATATACTTCTGATGAGAAATAAAGAAATTCTATTTTCCATTTCCTAAGCCATACCAGATATTTGTTCCCATTCACGGCACTAACCTACTATTCTCTATAACATGTGCGTTAAGTTTCTCCACTCTATCATAACATTTTCACAACCATGAATATGACATTGTCCGTTTAACCTTCACAACTTGCCATAAACACTTAGCACTTTCGCCAATCTGTTGTTTTTTTTTCAATCTGCCAACGGGGGCATTTGTGTGCCGATAGGCCACATTTTATTGATTTCATAACATATAATATCAATGTGCATGATCACGTGGTTATAACAACAACAACAGTGGTTGAAAGTGGTGAAATCTTGCCCACTCCAAAGTAAGTATTATTTGATATTTTCCTTAATATGAAACGGATGAACTACGGCGCAGCAAACGCGTTTTCATGAGCTGCATTTTGGTCGTCCAGGGAGTTCGGCACAGACGTATGTCGTTTTTGCAAAGAATCGATTTCTGTTTCTACCGACACGGAAATCGATTCTTCGCAAAAACGACAGAAGTTTGGGCCAAAGTACAGAGACCACCAAATGCAGCTTAACAAGACGCATTTGATGCGCCATATTTCATCAAAATCCATTACGTAATAAGGACAATATAAAAGAATACGTACTTTGAATCGGATGGATTCTGGAAGTTTCAGTACTTGTTGTTGTTGTTAGTACCACGTGATCATACACCTTAACTATGTTAAGGATTCGAATGACGATACATATTAACATCTATTTAAATTATATTGGCTTCAAGAAGAAATTAATCATTCATATTCATTTTGTATAATCGAATGAATGTGTTAAGTGCCGCTGGCCTATTTACGTATGGACGGTTACCATAAACAGTGCCCTATCATGACATAACGGGCTTATCGAGCTCATGACCAGTGTACAGAATCGCTTGCGTTAATACTGACCAGCTTATCAACGTTTCTCAACATCTATTGGCAATGCCAACTCGCAATCAGGCAATTTGATTGTCTGAGCCTGAGCTGTCCAATTTTTCGAAATCAATATCGGCGAAAACTGGCCATGCGATAAGGGAGGTAATTTCGGGTCCGGGCTTATTACTGAGACACGCCATGTGATTTTGTACCTAAGAACATGTGTGAATTTTTCATGAAATATATTTACATAAACTGGGATGTTTTTCTGTAAATGACGCCGAAAGATGACGATATTTTCTTAGCAATTTCGTAATAGAATTAATTCGCCGTTATTCACGGAAACTATCGTACATTTTGTAGTTGTTTTTCATGAAAATTCGCACATGTTCTTAGGTACAAAATCACATGGCGGGTCGCATAATTATATATCTGCCGGAAAGGTCATTACGGTATATGATAATGTCTGTTGTGAGATTGAATGTTTACAAACAGGAGCAACAGTGTAAATTGGAAAATAAAATTGCTGAACAGGTAACACCATTTATTGCACACAATTGATTTCACAGAGTAATAACACAGTGTAATAAAAATCATAATACCCTAGTGTAATAAATATGCAAATGCGACATTACAAAAACATGCTAGGTGATCAGCACAGCTTCAATTAACATGATTAATACTTCTTAGCAATACATATAATCTAACATTTGTGTTGATTTAATATGATATGTATAGTGACACAAGTATACACTTATTTAATTCTATGAAGAACATGTTGTGCCTACTGATATAAATGTTTTATTAAGTTTGTTTGATAATGTCACCACACGTTTTATCTCCTTATTTTTTCTCTCTCAATTTTTCGCGATTTTTGCACCAAATTACCACGTTTTTTCTAAAAAAATGACAGCTTTCCTACACTCCGTTTTTTTGGCGATTTTCTATCTGCTGATCAGCATATCTTTCTCGATTTATTGGCAATAATGGTGGTTGTATTGCCGAGACTTTCGGGTCAAATGCTGTATTCCATGGCATATATCTTCATTACATGCCATCTACTCCATATCCTTGCTGTTAACCAGATTCTGGAGAAGAATTCATATCAGCTATTAGAAAGCTTGTTTTCTAATCCTTTCATGTATCCTGCCATCGTGTTATGTATGTATCAACTACATGATGAAATACAATATTGTTTAAATCAACACAATAGGTAGATAATCAACAATGGACGCGACTTTCCTGCAAGTAATAACACACGTAATCGTCATGGTTGCGGGAGTGACGTCATATATGGGCGATCCGGCGGTCGCGGGGTACAGCGGACAGACGCACAAACGTCACGTGATCGATGAAGTCGATCCTGCGGATGTAGAAGCGGAACTCCGTCAGCATAGCGAAATATTTGAACAGAGAATTGTTACCGTAAGCTACAATTGTTTGTGTTATACAGTCTAACCCCTCTAAACCGGACACAAATACAAGTTAATTCTACTTAACTATAATCGGGCTCATTGCCACTTATCTCCGCTGAGCATGTCTGTTCGTGATCGCAAAGCGACCACGCGCGTCTGTGAGCGGTTATCTGTCTGTTTTACAGCGGAACCTCTCTAAACCGGACACACTGGGGACGTCACAGGGTGTCCGGTTTGGAGAGGTTCCACTGCAGTTGGGTCATTTCCATGGATTCCGTGACTAAATTGTCTCTACCTTTTTATTGTTGATTTGACAACTTGAAACATTTTTAATTTTAGAAAATATATGAGCTTTTTTTTTAGAGCCCAATATTCGAAATGGCCGTTAACGCCATATTGAAACATAACAACACATTATCTCTGTAATGAGATGCATTATCTCTGTAATGAGATGCATTATCTCTGTAATGATGCATTATCTGTAATGAGACGCATTATCTCTGTGAGATGCATTATCGCATTATCTCTGAAGAGACGCATTTAATCTTCTGTAATGAGATTGCATTAATCTTCTGTAATGAACGCATTATTCTCTGTAATGATGCATTACTCTGTAATGAGAGCATTATCTGTAATGAGACGCATTATCTCTGTAATGAGACGTAATGAGACATTATCTCTGTAATGAGATGCATTATCTCTGTAATGAGACGCATTATCTCTGTAAGAGAGCATTGAATGCATTCTCTGTAAGAGAGCTTATCTCAATGAATGACGCATTATCTGTAATGATCATTATCTGTAATGAGAGCATTATTCTGTAATGAGACGCATAATTCTTGTAATGAGATGCATTATCTCTGTAATGACGCATTAATCTCTGTAATGAGTATTCAATACGCATTATCTCTGTAATGAGAGCATTAATCTCTGTAATGAGATGATATCTCTGATGGACGCATTACTCTGTACTTGAAGAGGCATTAATCTGTAAGAGATGCATTATCTCTGTAATATCCAAATTGAGATTGCATTCTCTGTAATGAATGCATATCTCGTGTTAATGAGACGCAAATATCTTCTGTAAGGAAACCATTATCTCTGTAATGAGATGCATTATCTCTGTAATGAGACGCATTATCGCTGTAATGAGATGCATTATCCTCTGTAAGAACGCCATTATCTCTGTAATGAGATGCATTATCTCTGTTAATAACGCATTATCTCTTTAATGAGACGCATTATCTCTGTAATGAGATGCTTTTACGCATTATCTCTGTAATGAGGACGCATTATCTCTGTCAATGAGATGCATTATCTCTGTAATGAGACGCAATTAACTCTGTAATGCGATGGCCATTAATCTCCTGTAGAGATGCATATCTCTGTAATGAGATGCAATTAACTCTGTAATGAGACGCATTATCTCTGTAATGAGATGCATTATCTCTGAATGAGACGCATTAACTCTGTAATGACGCATTATCTCTGTAATGAGATGCATTATCTCTGTAAAAGAACCGTTAACCTGTAATGAGATGGCTTATCTCTGTAATTAGATGCATTATCTCTGTAGAGATGCTTATCCTCTGTAAGAGACGCATTATCTCTGTAATGAGATGCATTATCTCTGTAATGAGACGCATTATCTCTGTAATGAGATGCATATTTCTGTAAATGAGACGCATTATCTCTGTAATGAGATTCATTATCTCTGTAATAGACGCATACTCTGAAATGAGATGCATTATCTCTGTAATGAAGATGCATTTATCTCTAATTGAGATAATTGATGCATTAATCTCTGTAATGAGACGCATTATCTCTTGTAATGAGACGCCATTATCTCTGTAATGAGACGCATTATCTCTGTAATAGATGCATTATCTCCCGTAATGAGACGCATTATCTCTGTAATGAACGCATAACTATGTAAAGAAGATTCATTAATCTCTGTAAATGAACGCAATATCTCTGTAAGAGACGCATTATCTCTGAAAATGAATCCAATTATCTCTGTAATGAGATGCATTATCTGTATGAGATGCATTATCTCGTAAATAATGCATTAACCCTGTAATGATGCATTACCTTCTGAATGAAGCATTATCTCTGTAATGAGATGCATTATCTCTGTAGATGCATTATGTCATTATCTCTGTAATGAGACGCATTATCTCTGTAATGAGATGCATTATCTCTGTAATGAGATGCATTATCTATGTAATGCCGATTGCATTAACTCTGTAATGAGACGCATTATCTCTGTAATGAGATGCATTATCTCTGTAATGAGACGCATATCTCTGTAATGAGATGCATTACTCTGTAATGAACGCATTATCTCTGTTACTTTAGAACGCATTAATCTCTGTAAATGAAGATGCATTACTCTGTAAACATGAAGCCATTATCTCTGAAATGAATGCATAAATCTCTGTAATAGATGCTTAATCTCTGTAATGAGATGCATTATCTCTGTAATGAGATGCATTATCTCTGTAATGAGATCCAATTTCTGTTTAATGAACGCATTATCTCTGTAATGAGACGCATTATCTCTGTAATGAGATGCATTATCTCTGTAATGAGATGCATTATCTCTGTAATGAGATGCATTATCTCATTATCTCTGTAATGAGACGCATTATCTCTGTAATGAGATGCATTATCTCTGTAATGAGATGCATTATCTATGTAATGAGATGCATTATCTCTGTAATGAGACGCATTATCTCTGTAATGAGATGCATTATCTCTGTAATGAGACGCATTATCTCTGTAATGAGATAAGCAAGAAATATAAACGAGGAGTCTTTTCCCAATAATTGTAACATTCCAAAACCGCTGGTATGGTTAAGTTTGAACATTGAAATCCAAGATGGCCGCCGTCCGCCATCTTAAAATGTACAATAGCCCAGCCCCAACTAAAACAATATTCAGTATCCATACTGTTAGTGTGGGGTGGGGTGGGGTGGGTGAGCTGAAAGTAACATTATATCAAGCCACACCGGCCGGCAGGTTATGTGTTGGTGAGGAAGTTAGTAAGCCTTTGAAATTCAAAACAGACTAGTTGCGTCTTTGATTGCGAGTTGGCATTGCCAATAAATGTTCAATATCGTTGATGACCTGGGCAAGATTAACACAGGGTGTTGCGTACGTCATCAACAAACCACAGTTAGATCACGGTTCGTCCGCATGTACGAGGATAGTATAGACTGTTAATGAGGACGAACGTGATCTAACTGTGTTATCACATCCTCATGTCCATACATTGCCCATGTGCTGTGTAAATGCAGAAAAAAAACTCGAAAATGTATCAAAGATATGATAAGGAATAAAACAATGAGCTGTTGCGTTTACTGTGGTCAATAATACAGTTGGTATTCCGAAGGACTAATGTAATGTACTGGGATAGATAAACGCAATACGTTGAATGGGCGTTTTCATTATGAATTCATCTACTGTGTAAATATTTAACATATTGATGTCAGTAAGATTAGATTGAATGTAATCGTTTTCGCTGATAGAGTGATGATTCTTTTGAAATTCAAGATGGCCACCATTCGTGCGACCGAAAAAAATGTTTACCAATCTTTGTTTTGTGTTTCTTAAGTGGCAAACTGTCATATAAACACAATAACAAATGAAAAATAAATCAGCAAGTTCACGTATGTACATAACCCGATGTTTATGGTTGTCACGCAGTGCGACTTTTGTAAGTCACACTGCGTGACTGCTAAACATTCGGGGTTAATACAAACAACGGTCTATGTTAATCTTGACGATATGTCAACGTTTCTGAACTTTCAATAGTAATCTTAACTCACAAGCAAGTAGTTTGATTGGCAGAACGTGAACTATAGTTCAGCGGAGGCTCAGCCAATCACGATGCTTGATGTCAAGCACAATATTGAAGTAGTTTAAAATATTTATATTTCTTCAAAATTGGTAAGATTAGCGCGGGCGATGGTGTATACACACTGACTACTGTCTGTTCCACGTTTTGCTGCCGACGAACTTTTGGCTATTAAACACATTAAATCTAAAAAATATTTAAAAGTAAGTACTTTTTTATCAACAACAAAAAAGTCGCCCTCCCCAAAAAAAATTATAATATTGATTTTATTGCGAAAAAACGATTTTCCTATGGGAATTTAACATGGGGGCTAAAAATAGATAATACAAATATTTTTTTATTTGTGGACCGATTTTCATCTAACTTGTTTTCTTAGGTTTCGGAGTCAATTTCCAATTGTTTTCTGCTTGAATAACTGGATAGCGAAGTACGTACGTGCATATTTTTTTGCTAAACCGACTATCTGTCTGTAAAACGGGATCATTATGAAAAAATACAAATATGTTTTCATCATGGTCCAGTGTAAAGTGGTTTAATTGAAGATATATGACGATACTAGGACTGCTGCGTTGTTTCAATGTTCACCGACATCGGTACATAAGTATCAGATGTTCTATCTTATTGAAGCAAAAAGATAGGAAATCCGATATTTATGTATATATATGGGTGAAAATCGAAATAACCCAGCGATCCTAATATCGTCATATATGTACACACGGCCATGATGAAAACACGTATATATATATATCTTTTTTTTTTTTAAATCCTGATATGCCCCTTTAAGTAAATCGCCCTGCGTTACGGACAGAACATTCGGGTTAAGCTTTTTCATGATAGTCAATTACATGTATCTTCTATTGTCTCTACTGTTTCCAAGGTAACGGAGAATATACACGTAGCCATTGGATACGCCATCGCCAACACAATTATGAAGAGGTCTTATTATTGTGGACACGGACGGAAACTATCGAGACTGGCCGAGAGATACTCGCAGAATTCCGGAAGATATCGCAGAAACCGATTGAGGCTATCGTATATACTCACCAACACGCTGACCATACGTGGGGTGCAGAGGTATGTATAAACCGAAATATGTGCAAATTACGCAGCTTAAAAGATCCCTACGACGGGCCGATCTCCTCAATCGGCTTTTGCGATATCTTCCGGAATTCTGCGAGTATCTCCCGCAGAATTCCGGAAGATATCGCAGAAGCCGATTGAGGCGATCGTATATACCCACCAACACGTATATAATACCCACCAACACGCTGACCATACGTGGGGTGCAGAGGTATGTATAAACCGAAATATGTGCAAATTACGCAGCTTAAAAGATCCCTGCGAATTTGTTTTTCTATCTCTTTCCCACGACATAGCATCTCGTTCCCACGAGTTAGCCCATCTCGTTCAAACGACATAGCATTACATTCCCACAATATATCTCATCTCGTTCGACAATTTATTTGTTTGCATATGATTGCGAGTTGGCATTACCAATAGACGTCTAGATACGTTGATACGTTTGGCAAGATTAATGCACGCCGTTGTGAGATATACCTTGAAAATGACGCCGTCATAACAGATGTAGCAATTTCATAGTTATTTCCAGTACACTTTTCTCGAAAATGTGATAATCTGGGCAAGATTAACGCAAATTGCTTCATTGCCAATACATGTATATGTTTTGAAACGTTGCAATGTTTACAAAATTAACGCAGTGGGTCGTGTATACCAGCTTTGTATTCATATGTGGCTGTGACTGGAGAAATGGAGCATATTGGTTGCCAATGTAGATCCAACATCCGCACAGTCTGATCAGGATCTGCACTGTTCCCAATACCATCGATGAAACAAACAATATAGAACGTTATCAGGCTACAGGTGTATGCGATGTGATCAGGAGCTACAATGGCCACCAATCCCATAAGCCCCATTTCTCCGGTCACAGCCACATATCGTTGGCAGGCTTTTATCGAAGACCCTGAGAAGCCGCCACAGGTATGTGCCCACGAGTCTACAGCACGGGCAATGGCGACTTTCTTCACAACCGGCAGTGCCGCCAGACTGAAACGTAGTTTTAGGTTAGAATTCACTATCACGACTATTGTCTGTTTCACGTTTTGCTGCCGACATACTTTTGGCTATTACTCAAATTAAATCTGAAAAATACATTTGGGGATGGTGACCTTTTTGTTATTGATGAAAAAGTACTTACGTTTAAATATTTTTTAGATTTAATGTGTTTAATAGTCAATACTTCAAACATGGAACAGTCAGCAAACAATTATTGGATTTACATTTATTGAGCATAGGCTGCATATGGTCAATAAATGTAAATTCATAAATTGCAATTTCCAGACGATTCTTTGATGCCTATGTCATATCGCTTGCCTATTGTATACGGTTGTAGATTATTGCCCATATTGTAGTTGGGCTATTTGGTCTTCTTTGGGCATACCGTTTCTATTTTATTGCATAACTCAATCGATGTTTACTTTTAGAATGCTGGGCACCGGGCTGGCCAACACGCCGTATGAGCCAATAAACGACGGGATTGGGATTCGCCCGGGACTGAACGGTACAGGCGGACGGACAGTCGAACCCGTACACCCCACGAAGTTTCTCCGGAGTGACAGGAAGCGCATTAATATAGCAGGTACTTGGACATTGACAATGCCGGGACATTCATGTTTATCAGACACGGCTAGGAAACTCGTAGGAATTCCGAGGCTTGCCGAGAAATTCCTACAGTTTCCGAGCCGAGTCCGATACTTGATCTGTTTTGTGCATAGAGAATACTAGGCTATCCATTTATTATTGTGTATTGATATCAAGGTTTTTTTCGGTGAGGCTAGGAAACACGTAGTAATTCCGAGGCTCGCCGCCGGGGAATTTTGGAAATGGAGAACACCAAGTTATTTTGATATTAAATTATCAACGCTAGGAAACGTGTAGGACTTCAGAGGCTCGCCGTTCCCAGCCCGAGCATGACAGAATTAAAGAGGAATATCATGATTTTTTGCAGTTCGCTTGTGTCATTCGGTATAACGTCGTTTGAAAACATATAATATTAAATCTCTCATGCAAGATGCTGTATTTATTAAGCTCGGCATAGCCTCGTTTCTTATGACATCAGTAAAATTGCTTAATAAATGCCACAACTCATGTAAGATGCTCACGTAACCAGGTCTAAGTATGACGCTGTACCATATTCCGGGAGAGACAGCCGACCAACTCGGGCTGTGGATACCACGTGACAAGGCGTTCCTATGCGTCGACGATCTTTACCGAGCTTTCCCGAATATTTACACGATACGCGGCGCTGCGGCTCGGGACGCAGTCGATTGGTATGGTAACCCATTCAAATAAATACGGTGAAACCTCGCTAAACCGGACACCCTGGAAGGTCCCCAGGGTGTCCGGTATAGCGAGATTGAATAACGTGTTTGAATAACGTGAAATAATACACTCGTGTACGTAGGCTTCCGCATAAACAACGAGTAACCAAGTAACGAGTAACCAAGTTGTTTACGCGGAAGCCGACGTATACGAGTGTATTATTTCAAGCTATTCAAACATGTACGATAAAATATTCTATTTATTACATTTCTGAACAACATTTTCGAAAAAAAATGCAGTTTGCACTGTTTCGGGGGCGTTTGCATCTGTGTATGATTTTTTGTGGGCGGTGCTTATTGTATAACGACTGCGGGAGAGTGCACGCGGGTGATTACCGGTGTTCTCTTCACTGTGTATTATTTGTAAGTGGACAATTACGGGTTTTCTCTTACATGTAAAACCATGTACATATTAGCTTGAAATGTAATATATGATACATGTAATAATAGTGCACGACGTAGGTATCCATTATCCAACCAAAATCACCGCGTGTCACGTGATGTAAAAAGGTTTTCATGGTTTCGACGGCGGTTAATAGCAAAGTATACTTTGAGGCAGAAATTTTAAATTTTAATTTATGGATAAATTTATTAATTTTTATTGTACTGAATTTATTACATTATCACAGCCATTTTGGCTGTGGTAATGTAATAAATCCAGTATAATAATTCTGCATACTTTTAGTCATCAAATATATGCAGTCGTTAATTCTATATGACATACTGCATTTCGGGAAAAATAAATGATTACTCTGCTAGATAAATATACTTTGCAATTTTGATGAAATCGGCTACACGAAATCAATGTGTTTAATTTTAAGAAGCGAATTTAGGTTATTGTGAGTTGTACTAAGAAAGCTTACATCCGAAAGATTTGAGATGGTAGCTGCACGATTCATACAGACAACCCATCTCAAACATAGGTTGATGTAACGGACCAAGGTCTCTAAATACATGAAATATACCTAAACGCATCAATAAGTGAATACAAATACGGTATGTGTGATAGAAAGTGAATACAAATACGGTATGTGTGATGGAAGGGAGGGAGTAAATAATTTGGTTTACCTCATTTTTTGTTCACTTATTGGTGCATTTATAGACAGACCTTGTTCCGTTACTTCAACCTGCAGCGCATTTATTGTTTAAAATGGGGTTTTACAGTTTAAAAACACAGTGTACTAAAAAGTATAATACACACTAGTGTAATAAATATGCATATCAACCCGCTACAGGAAACGTGTTAGGTACTCAACACAACTTCATATTCTAATGATTTGCTTATGCAATAAATATAATCTAACATATGTGTTGCTTAAATATGATATTTATTAAACTCGTTGACTGATTTCATAAGAAACTCGGCATAGCCTCGTTTCTTATGAAATCAGTAAACTCGTTTAATAAACATCATATTAAATCATGTAAGATCCTCTATGTATAGGTGTGGAAGAAGTTACGAGACCGTGTTGGAAAATCGTACAATGGTGTCCCCGTGGTGCATGCGAGTTCAATACTGTGTACAATGCAGGGGCAGATGTAGAGGGGGGTTCCGGGGTTGCCCCCTCTCCCCCGTTCAGCCACGGAGTTTACATAGATCACAGTTTACCACCAGTTGGAGTCTGAATTTAAATGCGTAAACCACAGGAAAGTGCATTTCGAAGATCGAAAATAGGACAACCCCGTAGTTGCGAACGGCAACTCTTACAATTAGTCCCGTACCGTACCGCTAGCCACGGACGTTACGGGAGTAGATTACAAGAGTTACCTTCGCAACTGGACACCCCCCTTTTACCCAAATGCTGGATCCGCCCTGCAATATATAGAATACATACGGCTGCATTTGGACTTTACATTGTTGTGATGGTGTTTCATGTGTATATAGCAATAATTGCACATCTAAGATACGCTAAAAGCATCTGTGAGTTGGCATTGCCAATATATGTTCATACACGTTGACAAGGTGTATGATCACGTGGTACTAACAACAACAACAAGTACCGATTCAAAGTACGTATTATTTTATAGTGTCCTTATTACGTAACGGATTGTGATGAAATATGGCGCATCAAACGCGCCTTGTTAAAGGTGCATACCCACTCAGTAGGCACAAACTGTTCTTTATATCACAGATATCATCTGAGACATTTACTGGCAAAATAATCATTCTTTCATCATTTCCACACGTACTGATTGGCATTATTATACTGTTTATATCGGACGTAAATTTTCCACACTGATATCAGGGGCGATAACCGTGATTCCTTAAAATGTTAACGGACACTACTATTTATTCTCTGCATTTATTTAATTTGTATAAACAATTGAAAATATCATGCCTCATTTGCATATGAAAATAGCCTGATACCACCGCGCGTCACTATCAGTAAAATAAATATTACTAAATATTATATCTGTATGGCGGGCACTCGTAATGTTTAGAACTGGTGGAATAGTGACACAATTATACACTATTTATTCTCTGCATTTATTTTTTGATGTGCAATGATCATACTTTATAATCTGTCGAAAGTACTATTTTTTTAGGTGACGCATTTAATTTGTATAAACAATTGAAAAATATCATGCCTCATTTGCATATGAAAATAGCCTGATACCGACCGCGCGTCACTATCAGTAAAAAAATAAATATTACTAAATGATTATATCTGTATGGCGGGCACTCGTAATGTTTAGAACTGGTGGAATAGTGACACAATTATACACTTATTTAATTCCTACAAAGAACAGTTTGTGCCTACTGAGTGGCCATGTACCTTTAAGCTGCATTTGGTGGTCTCTGTATTTTCGCCCAAACTTCTGTCGTTTTTGCGAAGAATCGATTTCTTCGCAAAAACGACATAAGTCTGTGACAAACTTCATATACCACCAAATGCAGCTTATGAAGACGCGTTTGCTGCGCCATATTTCATCAAAATCCGTTGCATATTAAGGAAACTATCAAATAATACTTACTTTGGAGTGGGCGACGTTGTTGTTGTTGTAACCACGTGATCATGCACCTTGGTTGAGATCTGGGCATATTTAACACAGGTTGTGCATTTTGAAAACTACATTGTGTATAGCGGAATCACCATAATTAGCCCATGTATCAATTGTCTGTCTGTGTCCTATAGGTTCACGTCCATCGACCTTATGATGACCTTGACCCGGAACACCTCGTTCCCAGCCACACGCCGCGAATCAGCGGCAAGCAACAGGTGCTAGACGTGATTGTACCGTACCGCGACGGAATACAATACGTGCATGACCAGACGGTACGCCTGATGAACAAGGTACAACAACTAAATGGTGCAACAGCGCCAAGGGGTCCGGTATAAAAAAAAATAGTGCGGATGTTTTGAGGCCACACGCACAGTTTGCTGGCAATTCTAACTACCCAATTCCACAAGGTAAGAAAGCACTGAGTGGTGCAAATTAGTCAGGTATAAAACAATAATCCGACTATTTTGACGTCAACACACACTTTGCTTGCGATTTTTCTGACCCATTACTACCCAATTTCACAAGGTAAGAAAACACTAAGTGGTGTTAAAAGTGTACGGTATAAAACAATAATCCGACTGTTTTGTAGCCACATACACAGTTTGCTTGTGAATCCTGACCCATTACTACCCAATTCTACAAGGTAAGAAAACACTAAATGGTGCGAATTAGTCAGGTATAAAACAATAATCCGACTGTTTTGAAGCCACATGCACAGTTTGCTTGTGAATTCTGACCCATTACTACCCAATTCCACAAGGTAAGAAAACACTAAATGGTGCAAACGTAGTTCGGTATAAAACAATAATCCGACTGTTTTGTGGACACATGCACACTTTGCTTGTGAATCCTGACCCATTACTACCCAATTACACAAGGTAAGAAAACACTAAGTGGTGTAAAAGTAGTCCGGTATAAAACAATAATCCGACTGTTGTGTAGCCACATACACAGTTTGCTTGTGAATCCTGACCCATTACTACCCAATTCTACAAGGTAAGACAACACTAAATGGTGCAAATTAGTCAGGTATAAAACAACAATCCGACTGTTTTGAAGCTACATGCACAGTTTGCTTGTGAATTATGACCCATTACTAACCAATTCCACAAGGTAAGAAAACACTAAATGGTGCAAAGGTAGTTCGGTATAAAACACTAATCCGACTGTTTTGTGGACACATACACACTTTGCTTGTGAATCCTGACCAATTACTGCCCAATTCCACAAGGTAAGAAAACACTAAATGGTGCAAAAGTAGGTCGGTATAAAACAATAAGCCGGGTGTGTCCATTACTGATCCAGTACTACCAAATTCCATGTTGGGGGTGTTTTTCAGCATATTTGTAGCATTTACAAGAAAATACCGATCATGTTGGTCACGTGATGCTTGACTTTTTTCTTTATTAGGAGTAAGTTTTGTTTTATTCATGCAGATCCAGTAAAGACAGGTTGTAGGGCAAACGGTGAATAGTGAGTATAAAAATGATCGTACGAAGATATGTATAACTATGCTAAAGCACATTATTGTGGTTCACCACCTAACTGTAGCGGCCATTGAATCAACATAACTACAACAATGATTTGCCAAAATCGGCTGCTAATGTGAAGTTTGTTGCCAATTTAAGTTCTGCACTTACGAACTTCTTAGTGGTACGACATTTAGTGTAACGGATCCCTGGGGGCCGTTTCGCTAAACTTCGTACGATTAAAATGTGCATAAGTGCAAATTTAGGATCGACTGGAAATTTATTAATATATTTACGTGTATTGAACATAGGCTGCAATAATTTGTTTTACATGAACATATTGTTAATGTGAACTTTACGGACTATCATAATGTTGCACATTTTAGTCGTATGAAGTTTAGTGAAACGGGCCCCAGGCCCCCATCCTTAAACTACATTTATCAGGTAACCTGTCCTGTATTTATCGAATACGTACTGACTGATAACATATTGTTGTATCAGGCCTTGACCTGATACAAACAGCCCGGTTACAACGTAGTGAAAAGTGACGTTGCATTGGTCGGATAACGTCACGTGACGTTACCGAATGACGTCAGTGTAATGACTCAATGTAAATAAGTCCGCGTTCTGTCCATAGATAACGACGTCATCTGTGGTCATTTTCGAGCATAACACGTTACCTGATAAATAGAATACCAGGCCAGTGTCTTTTGATATCAAGTTAATCAGGCAAGGCTAGGAAACGCGTAGGAATTCCGAGGCTTGCCGAGAAATTCCTACCGTTTCCGAGCCAAGCTTGATATAAAACGACACTCGCCTGACACAAACTTGATATCAAACGACACTAGCCTGGTATTCTCTATGTATTTGGTGTTTTCTCACCACAAGGGGATGACACCGGACGACATCGCGCACACAATTCGTCTACCAGACCAGCTTAGACTGCACCCGTATCTAAGGGAGGTTTACGGTAACGTATTTTGGTCCGTGAAAGGAATATTCGACAAGTACCTCGGCTGGTTCAGCGGTGACGCGGTGGATCTATATCCTTTGCAGTCAGACGAAAAAGCGCATTTAATGGCGGAACTAGCGGGAGGCGTCGGGCGCCTTGTACGGGAGTCACAAAAAGCTTTGCAGGACAATCGCTTCTAATGGGCGTTAGAACTTTCCGCGCATGCGTTGAAGGTTGATAACACCAATGCGGACGCGCGTGATGTGAAGTTCGCGGCGTTGACGTCACTTGGCGCCAGACACTTGAGTACAAACGCGAGGAATTATTACTTCACCGTGGCGCTTGAGGAAAAGTCTGGGAGACACCGGGCAGACGATAAACGTTGTGACGACAAACGTGGTAAAGTTTCTCTCAATTGAAGACATATTCGTCGTCATCAGATTGAGGTACAGACCTGAAATATGCGGAGACATGGACACCGTTGTCGTGTTTGAATTCCTCGATGAAGGGAAGATAATTTCCGTTAAACTCCGTAACGGGGTCGCTGTTGTTAGGCACGAGTTGCTTCCCGTGTATGATATCCGGGTTACAACAACTGTTACAGTAGCCGTTTGGAAGCAGGTTTTGGTTGATAATACGATGATCATGGTTGCAATACAGCCAGGCTCGATTTCGATAGAAGGAGGATTAGCGAATTTCTAAGCTTCATGCAGTGTTTTACCGAATAAACCGTTCACAGCTGTACTACAGTAGACCCTCTCTAAATCGGGCACACAGGCAGTCTCTGTATCCTTAATATTATGAGTTTCATCGCCATCTATCTCTGATGATAGTGCCTGTTCATGTTCGCAAAGCACACCCGCATGCATCGACATACTCATATGTCAAGTTTACCGTGGTACCTCTCTAAACCGGACACCCTGGGGTGTCCGGTTTATAGAGGTTCCACTGTATAAGGTTCGACAATGTCCAGCCGTGGTTGAGCGTTTGCCGTGGCACGAGGGAATTGTTTGAACCCCTAGGCCAAACAGGTCCCTAGTGCCACGGCAAACGTTTACCCGCGGCTGGACATGGTCGAACGTTATTGTTGCATATCCGTCGGAAATATCATACAATTTGAGCATATATGCAGTACATTCGGTACATTGACCAACCCTTCCGTTCCAAATTCAAAACCCACATAACATATTCCGAGGCCGCAGTACACGTCACGTGATGTAGATGTCCCATTCTCCGCATGAATTTCAAAATGTCAGTTCGACCGTTGTGAACTGATGTAATGGCGCGGTCGAGTCACAGGTTGAAGTAACGGACCGAGGTCTATAAATACATTACATGTACATGAACCTAAAACATCAATTATTCATTCCCTCCTATATACACATTAACCAAGGTCGCAAAGTTTTAATGGGCCGTACTCTGACGGCCTCGAGACACGAAACAGTCAACCGATTTGTATCGTTGTCGCCTATTGCAGAAGCTATGGAAATGTTAGCCCTCCGCGACGATTTATTATAGGAATGAATGGCCTTTTTGTGAAATGTATCGGGGTATAAACTTGGAAAAGTCGCGGGGAATACTGGACGAAGGCCGGAAGGCCTTCTTCCAGTATTCCCGCGACTTTTCCAAGTTTATACCTTATAATTCCAGCATTTGAAATAAATTCATCAAGAAAATGTGTTTATTTTGACAGACGGCAGTCATTTGTTTACATTGACAGCACTGACAGCGCACCTGTAGAAAGTAGTTCGGCGTGGGAGTTTACTGGGATATAACTTTTGGACAGAGACTTGCTACGGGCTAATCAAAGGTTAGGGAATTGTGTAAATATTTGTGTGCTGGAATTATTCCCCGATGCGCTATGTTAACGCATTTTAGAGCTATCGGTTATTTTGTTCAACAAAATTGAGCATTATTGATTAGTTGGAATACATATAGCACATTTTCGGGGCCAATACTACTATATGACAGCGCAAACATCGGGTTCAAATTACACTTTTACGTGGTCCCTGCCCGTAAAGAAACATTTTTCATCGATCGATTCAGTGTCAAACAGCCAACAATGTCGTAAAGTAGTATCGCTATTCGAATGCATGTTTATGGGCGTGGCTTCATTTCAACAGACATGTGCACGCGAGGAGGCTAGGCCAAACACTCAGATATATATCACATATTTAATTTTTACTAAACTTATTTCTTCGCTCACTACGCTCGCTCGAAATAAATTTATTAAAAATTCAATATGTGAACTATAACTATTACTGAATTACTGTTTCATGATGCGATGAGAGACGGAAATACATAACAAGAAATGTCGCCGACTCCGGCTTCCCATACAGAAAACAATCGTCAGAGTAGTGTTGGTCCCGGCTCCGTTATGGAGATTGCAATAAGTGACAACAGGGAACTCTCAAAACTGTTTCATTATTATTTTCTTCTGCGGTCATAAAATACATGATATTACATGATATCGATGGTCTAGTAACATAAGGTCGTAAGTGCTATGCTTTAGCATAGCAGTTACGACCTTATGTTACTAGACCATCGATATGACGAGGAACATCAGAACTGGCTGTAGATGACATTCACATTAGCAGCCGATTTTGGGCAAATCATTGTTGTAGTTATTCTGATTCATCCTGGCCCCAGCCTCCCATACTACAGTTAGAATCATGGTGCTGGACCTATGTCCAAATAACACATGTATTCGTGTACGTGTATTATTGGCACCCAGACTGGACCCGCCTCCGTTGTGTATACACGTATTCCAATGGCTACACATGTGATTTCCTTCGTCCTGGTGTTGAAACCGGCTCCGCTTCGGAGATTTCAATGAGTTTACAGACAACAGTGGATTATCAAAACTATTGTTTATCATTTTATTATGGAATATTAGAACTGGCAATGGATGTGGTTGCCTTCATCCTGGCCCCACCGCCCATACTGAAGCATTTCTG
>CM055275.1:60267002-60301828 GCA_029237695.1 Conchocele bisecta | reverse complement strand
GGCAATCGAGCAATTTGATTGCCTGAGCCTGAGCTGTACCACAGCTCAGGCTCAGACAATCAAGCTGATTGATTTTTAGGCACTATGTTCAAGTATTTTGAAATAACGAAATTGACAAATATTGACGAGATTAGCGTAGGCTGTTTGCTGTTAACATGACAAATACACCACTGCCTGCACTAACCTTGTCAATAGTTGCCTCTTTTATTTCAAAACACTTGAATATTGTGCTTGAAATCAAGCTGATTATCAAGCACAATATATAGAGAAAAATAGGTTAGTGCCGTGAAAGGGAAAAAATATCTGGCAAGGCTTAGGAAACGGGATGGGCGAGGCTCTGCCGAGCACATCCCGTTTCCGTGCCGCGCCAGATATTTGTTTCCATTCACGGCACTAACCTACTATTCTATTTATCCCGTCAACACCTACAAATGGCTTTAAAATGCAAAAAATAACCCCAACAACCGCACATATTCATATGCAGTGATTAGGTCGTATTGACAGGATATCAAAACTGTTTCACGGCACCGCGTTTCACGGCACATACGTACATGTACTGTGTTGACGGGATAATAAAATATTTTGCAATAAAGAAATTGACAAATATTGACAAGATTAGCACAGGCGGTTGTGTAGTGCATGTATCGCTATGATGGACATCTAAACAAAATAGATGCTTTCAATTACAATTGGAGGAGACTGTCGAATCGCAAAATCAAAGAAAGCACTTAATGTTGGTCTACGCGATTTAACTTTCTCTCAAAGCCATTCCGCACCCAGTGAGTATAATCCAAAATTTGTTTGATCTATTTTCTCAACCACTGAAAGCATAACACCCCCCACCCCACCCCTCAAGTAATCGAATATGTATTAAATGAATCTTTAAATGTTGTGTTAAGTACAAAGTTATATTTATACCCAACTGTCACGTCTTGTTGACGTACTTTCTCGTGACACGCACCGTGGTATCGCGTGTACATGATCGATTCGGTGTAAAACCGCCAATCACGTAATGATATCGTAATTTGAAATCGCGTGTGTTGGCGGAGCAACATTCAAACACGTCCGTGGTGGGACAAACAATAAGACAGTTATAGTTCACATATCGCTCACTCGAAATTAATATATTAAAACTTCAATATGTGAACTATAAATATTATTACATTAGAACCTCTGTAATCCGGACACAGGTAGTCTCTGTATCCTTAATTGTACATGTGTCATTCTCATCTATCTCTCATGATAATGTCTGTTAAAGCTGCATATAAGGACTTTTTAAACAAAACTTAGTGTCATTCATGGCCCTGTGTAAAGTGGTTTAATTGAAGATATATAACGATACTAGGATGGGTTGTTTCAATTCCCACTGATAGCAGTAGATAAATATCAGATTTTCTATCTTGTTAAGCCACTTTACACAGGGCAATGATGAAAGCACGTTTTTATTTTTTGTAGTATTTTTTTCAAAACATTCTGATATGACCCTTTAATGTTCACAAAGCTCACCGACATGCTTTGCATGATTTACAGTGGATCATCTCTAAACCGGACACCCTGGGAACCACCCAGGGAACCACCCATGGTCATATGTATGATTTACAGTGGATCATCTCTAAACCGGACACCCTGGGAACCACCCAGGGAACCACCCATGGTCATATGTATGATTTACAGTGGATCATCTCTAAACCGGACACCCTGGGAACCACCCAGGGAACCACCCATGGTCATATGTATGATTTACAGTGGATCATCTCTAAACCGGACACCCTAGGAACCACCCAGGGTGTTCGGTTTAGAGAAGTTCCGCTGTACGTACAATTGTATCCCATTGTTCCCCATGTGTATTACAGGTCAGGGCATGTCTGGGTCACAGGTGCGCCCTCCCCGGCACTGCGGGCCCGTGTGTTTGATATTCTGTGAGTTCGGCAACGTGCCCGACTCACGTGGATGCCCGACCTGCCAATGCAAACGTGAGTACCTCAAGGACCCGTTTTCACATAGGGTAGCCTATGTATTGGAATCGCGTCGGACAGTTAGCCACGCCCCAGACCTCGATGGGCTAGTCCGTAGTGATATCTTGGAATAACCATAACAACCAAATGCAGTGTGTTACTCAACGTTTAACTGTCATACATAACCGCTAATTGAAAATAATATTATGAAAAACTATTTGCACTGAGCAATATCAACAACGGATGTTCTACGTACAAAATACATCGGATTATTTTGTTACGCGTTCAAGTTGTTAGTAGTTGTTATTTTCCACCATTTGCGTCACAAATCGTGCGGTCATCGCTAGAATTAGTAACAGGCTATAATTTTCGGCAGAGTTAACTCCCCTCCGAATACTCTGCACCGGATAAACACGCGACGCGTTCAACACACAAACGATATCAAGGGGTGGCAACTACCTGTTGACCCAGATTTTTGTAATGATCGCGATTGTGTCGCAACAAAACTCGCACGTGTGAGTCTAACTGATGTTAATCCTCATTCTATCGATGGATTTACAGCGGAATTTAGTGACATTCCCGAATTCTGCCTGATTGACATTTGTCTATGGTGGCCAATACACGCCAACATGAGTGTCAATTCTACGTTCAGGGAAGGGGGTCAATAAGTCAGTAAGTGATAAATTACAGTCAGGGAACAAATTAATGACAGTATAACACATCCAGCGTAGATTAATACCCATGTTAATGCAAGTACTGAAAATTACGACAACAAACAATTCTAACAAGTTTGGGCTTCCATACATTGAAAATTTTGTCAGCGGTTTCCCCAATGACGTCATTTGTATGTGTTAATATACTCGATCCGGGGCCAACTATTTCATTCACAAAACAGAAGTAAACATGGCGATGTCAATGTAATGCAGAAACTTTAACAAAAATCCTGCTACAACATTGTTTTGTACCAACAAGGCATTTTCAGGCACGACACCGCTTCTGTGGCGTGATTCTTGTAGTACCCTATGTTCAGTACTTTCAGTACTTTGATTTCCCTGGCCATCATTTGATTGAAAGAATATTGCTTTGTAAATGTGATATTCAGAAACGTTGATAATCTGGGAAAGCTTTACGCAATATGAGGGAATTATTATATGACTAAGTATTTCACACGGACACGTGATTATCTACTATTGAATGTAGACCTCTGAACGGTTTGTTTACACGAATCATCACTCTCGGTCCGCGAGACCGGTTCGAGCGCATGCGTAAATCTGACGCCGACTAAATGTTTATAACTAAATATAAAGTTTAGTCAACTATTGTTTTGAAACACACGATTTATTTCTGGAGAAGTTTGTAAACATATTTTTGTGGGAGGGAAATCGTGGTAAGGGTCATATAATAAAACAATTATAGTCTTTTGAGTTGGTGTACATGAGCTTTACGGACATTCGAAAAGTGATGTTCACCTCCGCCTTGCGATATTTTCCTTAAATGATATCGATAGTTGATGAATTTGTCATGAAATACATTACCAAAACTGCGATACTTTCTGTAAATTACGTCGAAACATGACGAAATTTCCATAGCAAATGCGGATTTGCTATGGAAATTTTGTCATGTTTCGACGTAATTTACAGAAAATATCGCAGTTTTGGTAATGTATTTCATGACAAATTGTTCATTGTTTTAGGTACAAACTCACATGGCGTGTCTCATATGAGACAATTTTTATGAATCTGCTAATTTACGTGTATTTTATTCACAGCCAATCCGTTTCCACCACCCCCGAGGACGTATTGTCCCCCGGGATCGGTCGCGACCCGCCCCCGACAGGGGTGTAGCGGCTTCACGCTGCCCGGCCACTCCCAGCGATGTCCCCGGGGATCATTCTGTGTCCCCGACCCCGCCGACGGTCCCGGCGTATGTTGCCGACGACGATTCACCCCGCCAGGTAGGTCACGGTACTTGATATTTAAGTTGGTGTCCCATATTGTAGCACAACATTTCTTTATAGGAATTAAATTAGTGTATAAGTGTGTAACTATTCCAACAGTTTTAAACATTAATATTACGAGTACTCGGGATGCAGATATTATCATGTATTAATCTTTAAATTACTAACAGAGACGCGCGTTTCTATCAGGATATTTTGGCAGAATAGTTTAACCGTTTAAGGAAACGGGGTTATCGCCCCTTATATCAAGAGTGGCGATTTCATTTGACATATAAAAGTATACTAATGCCAATTAACACGTGCGGTAATGGTAAATTAGTGTTTATAATTATGCCCTGCATTCATCACGCTCCTCTTATTTCACATATTGAAAGACTTAACAACACAATTACATATTACCAGATTTAATCTCACCTGCAACAAGCTAATTTGCATATTTATTACACTAGGGTATTATGATTCTTATTACACTGTGTTAATACATCATCACGACAACCAACACTTAATGTGGGCGTGGTTGGCTTGGTGTGCGAAAATATTTATTTTTCTCGAACTGCTGCAGTGGATTTTTTTTTTTTTTTTTTTTTTTTTTTTTATAATAACGAACTAAAATAGTTGTTTTTACTTCTTTTCTTTTTTTAAAAATTGGTTAATGGATGTATCTCTGTTCCACGTTTTGCTGCCGACGAACTTTTGGCTATTAAACACATTAAATCTAAAAAATATTTAAAAGCAAGTACTTTGGTATCAATAACAAAAATGTCACCATCCCAAAAAAACATTATTTGATGAAATTCCATCAAATATTGATTTTATTGCAAAAAAAACTTTAAAATGGGGGCTAAAAATAGATTATTTTTTTTCAATATATTTTTTATTTGTGGAACGATTTTCAAAATTTAAGTTTTGTTTTCTGAATTACATCATTTTCAAGCTATCTCGCCAGGTTTCGGAGTCAATTTCCATTTTTTTTTTTTTTTTTTTTCGTTTTTTGATCCTTCAGGATCAAACAACGAACAATTTTGGAAATTGACTCCCCATGTTAAATTCCCATAGGAAAATCTTTTTTTTCGCCATAAAATCAATATTTGATGGAATTTCATCAAACAATTTTGTTTGGGGAGGGTTACTTTTTGTTATTGGTGAAAAGTTCGTCGGCAAAAAAACGTGGAACAGACAGTAATTATGTTCGCTATGTCCTGGTCCTTGCAGCCTATGATACCAAGTTACTTGTTAGGGAGAGGAGTTATATAAGCTTGCTTTCAATTCAATCCCATTTGTATAATTATGTATATATTACGATTGATGCCTTACTTGTAAATAACATACAAATAAAATATGTTTAATTTGAACCCGAAAGCCCGTTATATCAGTTTATGCAAACAGTGCAGATCCAGATGAGCCGGCTCGTAACGAGCCGTCTCATCAGGATCTGCACTGTTTGAAAGTAATTTTAATATTTTTTACAAAACAAATACCCCCTTTTTATAACTGGAATAGTCTGAAAATCATTCTGTGATGATTGGATTGGTTGCAAAACGAACATATCGCAGCCCATTCAGTTACTTAGGGGTGAAACCGTGAGTGCCCATTTTATGCAATTATTTTATGTATTAACGTTTTACAAAATGATGTTCGACGAAGCAACAGTTAGAACAGTTAGACACAATTGTGCTTTGTAAGAACATTTGAATCACATATAAAATAGTTTACATATATCCTTCCATGTCATTAAGTCCCATTGATTATTCATGTTGAGATGCGGTATGTATACGCCGCTACCACATGTCACCGCAACGCAACGTCACATAATTACCGCCCCATTGAGTATTCATGTTGAGATGCGGTGTGTTTATGCTACCACATGTCACCGCAACGCAACGTCACATGATTACCGCCCCATTCAATATTCATGTTGAGATGCGGTGTGTTTATGCTACCACATGTCACCGCAACGCAACGTCACATAATTACCGCCCCATTGAGTATTAATGTTGAGATGCGGTGTGTTTATGCCGCTACCACATGTCACCGCAACGTCACATGATTACCGCCCCATTGAGTATTCATGTTGAGATGCGGTGTGTTTATGCTACCACATGTTCACCGCAACGCAACGTCACATAATTACCGCTCCATTGAGTATTCATGTTGATATGCGGTGTGTATACACCGCTACCACATGTCACCGCAACGTCACATAATTACCGCCCCATTGAGTATTCATGTTGAGATGCGGTGTATTTACGCCGCTACCACATGTCACCGCAACGTCACATAATTACCGCCCCATTGATAAATAGTATTGTTTGCCCTAGTTTCTCGACCAATGAAAGCAGAGCATTTCGTCTCAATTAGTCGCATATTGCGACGATTTTGCCAATACCTATTAAATTAACCAGTAACTGTTGCAATAACTCAGTTATATTTAGAACCGCAGGCCCCGCCTTGTTGACGCAATTTTCTGTGACGCGCATGATGTGTACGATCGATTCAGTGTCACAAAACAAAATATCGGTGTTGAAAACCCGGTTATGGGCAGCACTCCATTCTAATAGGCAGATGCCCGCGATGTGGCGGGCAACACATGCGTTAGTCATAGTTCACATATTGAAAACTAATTAATTAAACATTCAATATGTGAACTATGACTATATATCAATTATCGTCCCTTGCAGGATTCTGCCGACCGGTTGACCGGAAGATCCAGTGTTTCCGCCATTGGGACCAGTGTAATACGGACTCCGACTGTGGGCAGGGGCGTTGTTGCCCGGGATCGTGCGGTCGGGAATGTCAAACAAAGGGGGAACGGGTCAGGAGGTTATGGCCGCCGCGGCTAATGTGATGCTAATATTTATGATTGTCTATAATATATTACACCTACTACTAGTACTTGATTTTACTGTTTGCCCTAGTTTCTCGACCAATGAAACCGTAGCCTTTCGTCTCAATTAATCGCATATTGCAACGCTTTCATCAATATATATTAAATTAATTAATCATAAATGCTGCCATACGTTCAGTTCTATTTAGAATCAGGGGTCCGTTTCACTAAACTTCGTACGACTAAAATGTTAGTAAGTGAACATTTAGGATAGTCTGGAAATTTTAATTGATGGATTTACATTTATTTAACATAAGCTGCATATGTATTTGGAAGCGTGTAGGGCTGGCGCCCCGTTCAAATGTAACACAAGCACGCGATGGGGGCGTGGCAAATAATAAGTCAGTTATAGTTCACATATTGATTTTTAATAAATTAAATTGAATTGAATCATATATTGAATGTTTAATAAACTAATTTATTAAACATTCAATATGTGAACTATTACGATTACTGAGATCAGTTTGGTGACTTTTTTCACAATATTAGATTCGATTCGGCTTGTATTTAAGGGTGGGAATTGGCTCGAAGACCCGGGTCCAATATTAGTAGTTCACCCTCCGTCATATACGTCATACATTTTAACGCCGTATTCATTTCCAACATGGAATATTTCATATACTGACGCATATTTTAGGATGTTATATTTTATGTTACATTTTAAGTTTCACTTGAAAATTTCAACAGGGAATAAATCATCACTGACGCATATACATATACATGTAAATGAGACGCGCCATGGGATTTTATCTATTTTCCTTATTTCTGAACCAAAGTATATGTTGTGACCACTCATTTGAACCGTCTCGGCGAGACGGTTCAAATAAATGAGTGGTCACAACATATACTTCTGATGAGAAATAAAGAAATTCATGAGCGTTGCCGGATATTTTTCCCAGAATTCCTGAATATCAGAATATCACTGAGGCTCATATACATGTAAATGAGACGGCCATGGGATTTTGTACCTTCGGACATCTGCGTAATTTCATTAAAAACATGCGGAAAATATTGTAAATTTTGTAAACATATTTGATAACATTACGCAGATGTCCAAAGGTTTGTTTTGTTGTTCGTTTAATGGTGTTTAATTTAAACGGCCTATCAACAGCTAATGTCATTTAAGTCGCGGCCAACGGGTTCGACCCCGCATTCAACCTGATGTCCAAAGGTACAACGTCACAAGGCGTGTCTGAAATGTGCATCGTAATTTGGCGTCATCTCTATCAAATACTATGTTTAGATGCTACAACTTACAAATGAAATTCTCGGACACAGGTCCCAGAAAATAGTCAATGTCAATATCTTACCCACCCCATCCATTAGTATAGGCAATACATCACCAAGATGTACAACTAGACGTGAGTGGGTCTGGTATTTGTGCACGGGCCTTTATCTGAGTTCAAGGTCCGAGTCTTTAACCTGTCTTACACAACCGCCTGTGATAATCTTGCCCGGGTTATCAACCCTTCTGAACATATATATGTATTGCTAAATTCCAATTCACAATCAAGCGATTTGATTGTCTGGGCCTGAGCTGTAGCACAGCTCAGGCTCAGCCAATTAAACTTCTCGATTCAAGCACAATATTCAAGTATTTTGAAACAAAGAAATTGACAACTATTTTCCAGATTGGTACAGCCAGGCTCAACAATCAAACTGCCTAATTGCGAGTTAGCGTTGTCAATAGAGATGTTGAGAAACGATGATAATGTGGACATGATTAGCGCCGGCGGTTGTGTATATTCATGCGCGTACATTATTGTTATTACATTTTTATACATTTATGATTTTATTACAGTCATATGATATATATATTTATGTACGGAAACTGCTGTTATTACCGTTTTCCAATAAACATGACAATGCATCTACGAACTTTGTTTTTATTGAGTACATCCTATGTTACCACATCTTTGATACATTTTCCAGTTTTGTTTCTGCGTTTACACAACACATGGGCAATGTATGGACATGAGGATGTGAAAACACAGCTAGATCACGTTCGTACGCATATACGATCCTCCCCGTACATGCGGACGAACCGTGATCTAACTGTTATATCTGAGCTTACTATTGGTTCTGTTTACTTATCATACCAACTTTTATAAATAAATGGGTAAATGTATATTATTTTCCTCATGGGTGTCCGTCCGTCTGTCCGAGCTGACGCATGGGGTGGCTAGCAACGCAGGGGATGGACGTCAAGACGACATACTAACTGGTCAAGATGAGATGCTAGTGAGACGAACCAACTATAGTTAATATTGTCTTTGTATCATACCGACCTACACTGAAGTGTATACCTGATCAGACTGGGTAGATCCTCAGGCTGATATGGTCTACACTGTTCGCAAAGGCAGCAAGCCCAGTTTTGGCCGATCACTGTCCGTATCCGTCTCAATGAAGCTGGCTGCTGCTATCCAAGTAAGGGATGGTCTGGAGTGATGATAGAAACAAAATCCATACATATCACGTGGGTAGCAATTTAACCCCATTTCTTTAATGTAATACATGCAAGAGTTATTTGTGCAATCGGTTATCCGGCGTGTTTGATATGTTAGCGATATAAAACAGTCAAAACGGTATCAATAAATTAGTAATAATTTTAATAAAACAGATAAAGAACATACACATGTAGAAATTGGTTATTTTACCGTGGCAAGGTGTTTATCTGACATTTATGTGTATATCTTGTAAATTTGAAAGCTACATTTCGTTATGTCGAATGTTGAACAACAACAAGAGGAAAGATGGCGTCCATGGGGAAATGATTTCCCTGTTCTACTATTGTCGGCAATTTACTAGTTCTACATGAAAGATTATTTGTTTAAATGTATAAAATATACAGTTTACTAAATGTTGACCGACACACAACAGGTTATTGTAGCTAGAGTGATGACAATTCTTATTAATATGTAAAGTACATGTATGGTGTGTACATAGAGAATAGTAGGTTAGTGCCGTGAATGGGAAAACATATCTGGCAAGGCTTAGGAAACGGGATGGGCGAGGCTCTGCCGAGCACATCCCGTTTCCGAGCAGGGCCAGATATGTTTCCCATTCACGGCACTAACCTACTATTCTATTTATCCCGTCAACACATACAAATGGCTTTAAAATGCAAAAAAATTAACCCCAGTCACCGCACATATGCATACGCAGTGATTAGGTCGTATTGACAGGATATCAAAAATGTTTCACGGCACCGTGTTTCACGGCACATACGCACTGTGTTGACGGGATAAATATAGCAATGCATGCCCTGAGCGCAGTATGCGTGGATGAGACAGCTAGTCTAACCTACTGTCTGTTCCACGTTTTGCTGCCGACGAACTTTTGGCTACTAAACACATTAAATCTAAAAAATATTTAAAAGTAAGTTAATGTACTTTTTTATCGATAACAAAAAAGTCACCCTCCACAAACAAAAATATTTGATGAAATTCCATCAAATATTGATTTTATTGCGAAAAAATAGATTTTTTTTTAATATTTTTTTATTTGTGGACCGATTTTCAAAATCTAACTTTTGTTTTCTTAGTTACATAATTTTCAAGCTATCTCGCAAGGTTTCGGAGTCAATTTCCACAATTTTTCGTTTTTTGATCCTTCAGGATCAAAAAACGAAAAATATTGGAAATTGACTCCCCATGTTAAATTCCCATAGGAAAATCGTTTTTTCGCTATAAAATCAATATTTGATAGAATTTCATCAAATAAATTGTTTTGGGGAGGGTGACTTTTTTGTTATTGATGAAAAAGTACCAAAAGTTCGTCGGCAGAAATACGTGGAACAGACAGTAGTATGCAGGTTTAACCACAACTAAATCATCAGATATACATGCGCCGTGTAGTCAAAAGTAGTACGTTAAAAAATATCCAGATTTGTTAGAGACACTCTTTGTCCACTTATAAAAAGGGGGAGTTTTTTATTTTATAAAAACAAAATATGAAAATTACTTGCAAAAAGTGCAGACGCTGGTGAGACGGATCGTTACGAGCCGGCTCATCTGGGTCTACACTATTTTTAACCACAAGTATAGAGGTATGTAGTGTTGAAAGCGTTAATTAGCGTATTGTTTGTTCTAGTTTCTCGACCAATGAAATCACCTCATTTTGAATATGTTATCCTAAATGAATCGCTAATTGCGACTATTATACCAAAATCTATTCTACTAATCATTTTAATGCCATGAATGGGAAAAATATCTGGCAATGCTGAGGAAACGGGATAGGCGAGGTCTTTCTTCGTTTCCGTGCCGCGCCAGATATTTTTTCCCATTTCCTTGGCACTAACCTACTATTCACTTATCCAGTCAAAAACACCTACAAATGGCTTTAAAATGCAAGAAAATAACCCCAGTCACCGCACATCTTAATACGCAGTGATTAGGTCACTATGTTGACGGGTATAAAATGATTCATTCGACCACTTCATATCATCAGAAAATGATTTTCAGAACAATTCATTTATAAAAGGGGGCATTTGTTCTCTCTAAAAAATTGTGAAAATTACTTGCAATAAGTGCAGATCCTGATGAGACGGCTCGTTGCAAGCCGGCTCATCTTATTTGGACCTACACTGTTTGCAAACACCACTATAGAGGTATGTAGTGTTGAAACAATTGAATAGCTTATTTCTTCTAGTTTCCCGACCAATACAATGAATGCACTGCTTTTTTTCTCTCGCCTAAATTAATCGCATATTGCGACTATTATACCAATATTTATTCTACTAATCATTTTAAGTTGTTCGCAATAGGTACAACATTATATTTAGTCACAGAGGTTGCCTTGCTGGTTTATATTCAGGAGATGCATACCCTGTTATCACGTGTATAGACACACGTCCCTTGTCAAAACCGCCAATTGGATAATACTATCGCTATTTGACAGCGCGCTTTTGGGCGGGGATACATTCATGTATATGCAGCCAATGATCAATAAATGTAATCCACATCAAGTGCACGCGAAGGGCATACCAAACACTAAACACTTAGAATATTGACTTTTCTAATAAATTTCAAAATTAATTTAATTTATAATAATTCAATAATTATATGACCGTTATTGCATGAATTGGATGCATCGCAGTGAATTGACACAGTGTAATAACAATTATATTACACTAGTGTAACAAATATGCAAACGAGCTTGATACAGAAAACACGTTTGGTGACCAGTACATCTTCAATGTATGGTGATGTGCTTATGCAATGAATATAATATAACATATGAGTTGATTTAATAAATATGAGATTGATTAACTCGTTAACAGATTTCATAAGAAACTCGGCATAGCCTCGTTTAATAAATATCAGACCACTTTGTGCATACATGTACAAGCATAATTTAGTATGAACAACAACAACAGCATGGCGAGAGTTATGTGGAAGTACTGTACTCGGTCTAATTTATCAGTGAACTTGTTTGCAGGCAAATTTAGTTAAATAGTCAACATCTATATATTTTGCAATGATTCGGCTTGATGGTATTTATCAGTAGCGAGTATTGACTGGGAGAAATTCATCAAGTATTATATGTAAAGGAACGTGGTCAGTAAGCCTGGATCCGAATCAGAACATTTGTTTAAACATAGTTGGACAATAATTCCAATTCTTATTAGAAACTCATCTACGAGTTTATAGGAGTTAGTCGCATTCTTCAGTCACATGCACGTGCATGTATGTGAGTGTCACTCGAAAAAACGGTTTCATGGTATTTTTTACCAGTGTAGATCCGGATCAGACTGCGCGACCACACCGTCTGATGAGGATCTGGGGACCATTTCACTAAACGTCTTACGACTAAAATGTTCGTAAGTGCAAAATTATGATAGTCTGCAAATTTCATTTTTTCTTGTAAACAATTATTGGATTTACATTTATTGAACATTGGCTGCATATGCTCAATAAAGGTAAATCCATCAATTCAAAATTTCCAGACGATCCTAAATGTGCACTTACGAAAATTTTAGTCGTATGAAGTTTAGTGAAATGGCCCCCAGGACTGTATACTTGCGGGTTGATTTTTTTAAAAACACGGGTCTTACGCCATAAAAATAGTTCTAACAACTTAGCTTGATCGCCTGTTCAGTGCAATACATGTTTCGTTGTGCTTTTTTTGTGCTAAATTTATGTTATTTCAAATGTTTCCGTATTCTAGGGTAGGACGATTAACCGCCATATTCGATTATTCGCGATACACAATTCCATGTTTCGGTGCACGATTACGATAACGTTTATGAAAACTTGTTGTTGTTGTCGTTGTTGTTACCGCAATATTCCCACGCTTATTTTGTCGTGAAACGCTTTTCACTGCAGATTAATTATCAGTCTAACTGTCATCCACAAATACATACTGCGAATAATTTGAGGACGTTCAGTCCTTTGATTTATCAGAAGCTATGCTGGTTACAAATATGATATCTCTACTTATCCAGGTACACCCACGTATAAGGAGATTTAAGCTCGAGCGCGTCTCATTTGTTTCAGCGGGTCTGTGCATGTGAACATCTCGTATAACTTAAAAGCGAACGACTGTGTCCAGATTTACTATGGCTACTGTGAATATTCATCTCGTGCAATATTGACTTAATTCTGTCCGCTGTTTATATTTTATTTTCCGCTTTTCTCATACACAACATAGTTTGAAAGTACTTTAGAATCATTTCCTTTGGAAATGATTCTAAAGTGCTGTCAAACTATGTTTATTGAAGAAGAAGACAGCATATACAATAACAGCAGGCGACAATTATTATTTTAATATTATTTTTATTTCTAATGGTTAGAATTGTATATACCGATAGTTATTTATTGACATTTTAAATCCATCCAAGTTTGTAAAACTACGGTGTTCCGTTAATGCCATTGTAATGTCGATAACGAGCCGATACTACGATATATCGATAACACGATGACGATACTACGATACTACGATATATCGATAACACGATGACGATACTACGATAGTACGATACTACGATACTACGATAACACGATGACGATACTACGATATATTAGATATCGAAAACACGATGACGATACTACGATAGTACGATGGCGATAATACGATGCTATGATGATATTATATCGTAGTATCGCATTATCGTCACCATGCTATCGTACTATCGTCATCGTTGCATTATAGATTTACATATTATTCATATTTGAATTCAGATATTTTACTACGCATATTACATTGTTCAACTTTGACTTCAAATATTTTGTACATGTACTATGAATTTACATTATTCATATTTAGCTTCAAATATTATTATGCATTTACATCGTTCGCCATCAAATATTGTACAACATATACAATACCAACTGTGCTAATCTTACAACTATCTTTCAATTTATTTATTACAAAATACTTGAATAGTGTGCTTGAATTGAAGCAATTTGGTTGGCTGAGACTGTGCTCAGGCTCAGACAATTAAACTGCTTGATTGCGATATGGTATTGTCAATAGATGTTCAGAAACATTGGTTATATTGGCAACATTAACTCTTTCAGCACCACACCATATGTAGTGGTATAGGCAAACAGTGTACATCCAGGATCTGCACTTTTTGCAAGTAATTCTTATATTTTTGAGACCAAAAACACCCCATTTGCAAAAATGGACTTGTCTGAAAATCATTGTGTGACTATTAGATTGGTTGCAAACTAAACATATCAAATTCCATTCTAGTTACATGTACTTAGGGGTGAAAGGTTTAACGCATCTGGTTTGCATACATTGCGTATGGTGTCAATCCTTGAATGTTACACTCGTTTCAATACCTCTTGGCGGTAATCATCGTGGGGTACATTTATCTATATTAATTGTCGGTAGATACTCACATTTAATTAATGTATCGCCAGTTTATTAACTTAGAGCGAGTTCGAGTTCGTACTATTGTTGAACTATAGTAGATGCATTGCGCATGTCTAGTACAGTTGCTGCGCGAACGCCCGCTAGTCCCACTAAAAGTAAGTCGAACAACAACAACAACAAAATGTCTGTTTCTTTTATTGGAACACCTTGCGAATTTTCACTTCATATATTCCATCTTTTCAGAAAATAGAGCATCTACTGTATTATTATTTTGATTTGTCACGTACATGGACTATAAAAGTCACGTAAATAATCTCCAAATGCGAATTTCCATGTACATTTCCCCCTCACTAGAACTTTTTACCTATTCGCCGCCATCTTGAAACTGGAGGAACAGGCGCCTTTTGGCTAGTCGAACTATAGTAGATGTATGACGTCACTCTGGTCGAACCAGTCTGCGTTCGCGGTTGTTTAGTTGAACTATAGTTGAACTATAGTAACTATAGTTTAAGCTCGAACTCGCTCTAAATTTGGACCAACCGATGAAACGTTGGTCCTGACGTCATATGAGACACGCCATGCGATTTTGTACCTTCGAACATCTGCGTAATTTCATTAAATACGTTTACAAAATTTACAATATATTTCATAAATAAAGTCAAAAGTTGCCCGAATTGTCAGAGTACATGCGGAATATAATTCAGCATGTACTCTGAAAATGGTGTCATCTGTTGACACTGTTTACGGCAAATATTGTAATTTGTGTAAACGTATTTATTGAAATTATGCAGATGTCCGAAGGTACGAAATCGCATGGCGTGTCTCATAATTATGCGACCGCACAATTTGACCTGACCACACACTGGTCGCTATGCAACCGCCTGCGTTAATCTTGTCCTGATTATCAACGTTTATTTACATCTATTGGCAATTCCAACTCACAATCAAGCAGTTTTATTGTATGAGCCTGCATATGTATCAGTTAACCTGCCCTGTATTGACCGAATACGCACTGACTGACAACATATTGTCGTATCAGGCATTGACCTGATATCAACATCCGGGTTACAACAAAGTGAAAACTGACGTTCCATTGGTCGGTTGATGTCACGTGACGTTACCGAATGACGTAAACAAGCCCGCGTTCTGCCAATTGATGATGACGTCATATGTTGCCATTTTCGAGCATAAAAAATTACCTGATAAATAGAATACCAGGCTAGTGTATTTTGATATCAAGTTTATCAGGCTCGGCTCGGAAACGGTAGGAATTCCTAGCCTCGCCTGATAAACTTGATATCAAAAGACACTAGCATAGGTAGTCTCTATATTGTCACTAGCCTGGTATCCTCTATATACACAACCGCCTGCTTTAATCTTGCCTGAGATTATCAGTGTTTCTAAACTTCTATTGGCAATCTCAACTCGCAATCAAGCAGTTTGATTGGCGGAGCCCGATATGTAGCAGAGCTCAGGATCGGCCAATCAAGCTACTGGATTTCAAGTACAATATTCAAGTACATTCAAAAACATTTTACATCAGGTTTTTAAACTTTCTTGTTCGCGAAATATCGAAACACATGTACATGTATTTTCAAATGAAAAATATCGAAACATTGTGGCAATATTAGCGCGGGCGGTGGTGTATTCCGCCAATGGGACAAGGTTATTTGTCTAAAAATATGTAAAGAGGAAATAAAGAAATTGAACTCAATCGAAAACTATTTACAATGTATACAAACCTGTCATAATTCGACCAGTCGAGTGCTGAACATATTGTTATTACACCGGAACATATCCGAACCGGACACCCTGTGAGGACCCACAGGGTGTGCGGGTTAGACAAGTTATACTGTAAGAAACACTCCATGAACAAATGTGTTATTTTGAATTTATGACAGACATGACAATGATGGTATACATTACTGTGAATCCCATTTAAACTAAACAAAATCGGGTCCCATGGAGTCCGGTTTAGTGAGTTTTCACAAGATAAGCCAACCAATCCGGTTCCTATCAATTTATTAAAGACGTTTCTGAACATCTGTTGTCAGTGCTAACTCGCCATCAAGCAATTTGATTGTCTGAACCTGAGCTGTAGCATAGCTCCGGCTCAGTCAATTGAACTGCTTGGTTTGAAGGACAATGTTATTGAGTATTTTGACATAAGGACATTTACAAATATTCGCAAGATTAGCACAGGCGATAGTGTACATGCAAATATTGTTGACAGGTAACCATGGTGATGTGCTGTGTCCTGGTCCTCCAAGTAGGGGCCGCCAGGATAAACAGACGGTCCTCCTGGTGATGCATTCTTGATGGGTGAGTTTGTTATGTTAACTCCTCACAATGACGGAATTTACCAATCAGACTTTTGTGGTGAGTTTGTTATGTTAACTCCTCACAATGACGGAATTTACCAATCAGACTTTTGTGGTAGTTTGTTATGTTAACTCCTCACAATGACGGAATTTACCAATCAGACGTTTGTGGTGAGTTTGTTATGTAACGCCTCACAATGACGAATTTACCAATCAGACGTTTTGTGGTGAGTTTGTTATGTTAACGCCTCACAATGACGGAATTTACCAATCAGACGTTTGTGGTGAGTTTGTTATGTTAACGCCTCACAATGACGGAATTTACCAATCAGACGTTTGTGGTGAGTTTGTTATGTTAACTCCTCACAATGACGGAATTTACCAATCAGACTTTTGTGGTGAGTTTGTTATGTTAACTCCTCACAATGACGGAATTTACCAATCAGACTTTTGTGGTGAGTTTGTTATGTTAACTCCTCACAATGACGGAATTTACCAATCAGACTTTTGTGGTAAGTTTGTTATGTTAACTCCTCACAATGACGGAATTTACCAATCAGACGTTTGTGGTGAGTTTGTTATGTTAACGCCTCACAATGACGGAATTTACCAATCAGACGTTTGTGGTGAGTTTGTTATGTTAACGCCTCACAATGACGGAATTTACCAATCAGACGTTTGTGGTGAGTTTGTTATGTTAACGCCTCACAATGACGGAATTTACCAATCAGACGTTTGTGGTCAGTTTGTTATGTTAACGCCTCACAATGACGGAATTTACCAATCAGACGTTTGTGGTGAGTTTGTTATGTTAACGCCTCACAATGACGGAATTTACCAATCAGACTTTTGTGGTAAGTTTGTTATGTTAACGCCTCACAATGATAGAAAGGGTCAATCACAAGCCGGTGAGTTTGTTGTGTTAACGCCTCACAATGACGGAATGGGCCAATCACAAGATGGTGCTTTTGTTAAGTTAACGCCTCCCAATGATGGAATGGGCCAATCAAACGCCGGTGTGTTTGTTATGTTAACGACTCACAATTATGGAATGGGCCAATCACAAGCCGGTGATCTTGTTATGTTAACGCCTCACAATGATTGAAAGGGCCAATCACAAGCCGGTGAGTTTGTTATGTTAACGCCTCACAATTATGTAATGGGACAATCACAAGCCGTTGCGTTTGTTATGTTAACGCCTCACAATGATTGAAAGGGCCAATCACAAGCCGGTGATTTTGTTATATTAATGCCTCACAATGACAGAAAGGGCCAATCACAAGCCGGTGATTTTGTTGTGTTAACGCCTCACAATGACGGAATGGGCCAATCACAAGGCGGTGCTTTTGTTAAGTTAACGCCTGCCAATGATGGAATGGGCCATTCAAACGCCGGTGGGTGTGTTATGTTAACGCCTCACAATGATGGAATGGGGCAATCAAAGTCAGGTAAATTTGTTATGATAACACCTCACAATGATAGAAAGGGCCAATCACTGATAGTGACGCGCGGTGGTACAGAGTGGCCTGCGGTTCTCTTACCAGGCGAATTGCAATTCCTGGAGCGTAGGATTGCAATTCGCGTTCCCATTAATTGCAATTGGACCGCAATCGGCTGCAATCATGTGACTGCGGTCCAAAGAGTTGGTTGCGGAATTGAAATACTTATAGCGCAGTTAGCGCTGCGCTCCGCTTTTAATTGCAGTTTATGCTCCTTTTTTTATTTAAACTGCGAAAGAATGACCGCTTTACGCTGCACTCTGCGGTCAAACCAGCGGACCGCTCTGCTTGACCAATGCGGCAATAAAATCGAAATAGTTGATTTTTTCTGACGAAAAGATATATTTTCCTATCTGTATTTAGCCATTTAAAATCCAATAAAATATACATAAATAGTAGAATTAGGTGTATATATGCGTAACGCTAAGTTTTTACCGCAAATAGCGAAAGAATGAACGCACAAACGGTATCGCGAAAGAATGACCGCAAAAACGGGACCGCGATTGGACCCCAATTATATTGCAATTTCAGAGGGGACGAATTGCAATTCAATGACCGCTGGATTGCAATTATTGGTAAGAGAATCGCAGGCGGGAGTGTATCAGGCTATTTTCATATGCAAATTAGGCATGATATATTTTATTTATTTATACTAATTAAATGTGTCACCTGAAAAAAATAATATTTTCGACAGATTATAAAGTATGATCATTGCACATCCAAAAATAAATACAGAGAATATATAGTAATGTCCATTAACATTTTAAGGAAACAGGTCTATCGCGCCTGATTTCAGTGTGGAAATTTACGTCTGATGTAAAATGTATAATACTGCCAATCAATACGTATGGTAATGATGAATGAATGTATATTTTGGCAGAAAATGTCTCAGATGATGTCTCTGATATAAAGACCATGTTGTGCCTACTGAGTGGGCATGTACCTATAACTCCTTCCTTATGTTAACAAAGTACGAAGGACACAGTGACAATGGTTTTAGACTGAATGCAGTTTGGTCTCTGAAGCTTTTGCTGGCAATATCGTGCTTAATAAATTGCATGCAGTACATATACGTGTATACATATAGATCGTAGTGAGCCTTTACGATTTGTTTGAGGTGTTGACACAACTACTGTCTGTTTCACGAAACCTGCCCAAATTTTACGGCTATATAGACAATGCAAAAACAATATTTTTTTGGATAATTTTAAATTTTATCAAAATTTAAGAATGAACCTTGGGAATTTAACATGGGGGAAAAAGACGTAGAGGAGTTGTGGGAGGAGTGAAAAAACGAAAATAAAAAGAAGGAAATTTACTCCGAAACCTAGCTATATAGCTTGGAAATGATCTAACTAAGAAAACAAAAGTTAAATTTTGAAAATCGGTCCAGTATTTCTAAAATTCCAATGGATGTCCCCTTGTTAAATCCCCATAGACATCTTCACTCAGTCTGTGAAGATGTCTATGGGGAGGGGAAATTGTTTTTTTTCGCAATAAAATTTTTCGCAATAAAATCAATATTTGACGGGTTCAACAGGAAAGCCCTCCCCAATAATTCAAATGTTATCACGTGGCCCTTTCATTCGAGTATTTTTTTGTTCGAGTGCTAGCGAATATGTCAGTGGTAGCATATATTTTGCGGGTTGAACTTTTTAAAAGCACGGGTCTTATGCCACAAAAAAATAGTTCTAATAACTTAGCCTGATCGCATGTAACGTAGTTCTGTGTGATATAAGTTTTGTTTGCTTTTTTTTGTGCCACATTTGTGTTATTGCATATGTTTGCGTATGCGATTCGTAACTCCATGGTTCGGTGCAAGAATATAATCTTCAATTTCGGTTCAGAATAGGTCTCAGAATATAAATATATTGATCATTTTGGGTTTACCAAAAATCTATTTTACTCGTTGTTGTTGTTGTTGTTGCTGCCGTGAAATTCCCGCGCTTAATTTTCGTGTTTCACAAAGTACAAAAAGTACAAAACACTTTATTCCATACAAAATGGCATCATGAGGTACACGTTAATATAAATTGATAGACGAGGCAAACACGAATACTACAACATTCCTTTTATCCCGTCAACACAGTGCGTATGTGCCGTAAAAAAAGGTGCCGTGAAACATGTTTGATATCCAGTCAATACGACCTAATCACTGCGTATGAATACGTGCGGTTGCCATACTAGTCGATTCTCCGATGTTGAGGATGCGGCTGGGGTTATTTGTTTGCATTTTAAAGCTACTTGTAGTGTTGACAGGATAAATAGAATAGTAGGTTAGTGCCGTGAATGGGAAAACATATCTGACGCGGCAGATAAGCCTTGCCAGATATTTTCCCCATTCACAGCACTAACCTACTTTTCTCTATATAGAAGATACAGATGTGTTAAACAATAACATCATTTATTATATGCCTACCCATGAAATACATAGTTATACGATGCAAATAAAAGTCATATGTTCCGATCGATGAAATAACAAACTACCGGTGAAAATACGACTACTTCCGCTATCGGTATTCATAACGCGCATCTGCAGTGCCGGACTACTAAATAGGCTGCAAATACACATTTCTTACCGTATGCAGTCTAAAAAAAACTGCTAATGTCCATGGAGCGGTATATAATAAATAGAATATTCATATTTTTGCAACGAATATGACATAATATGTTCATCTCGCGGTGTGGAATGTCGATATTTCACTCGTGCCTAACAACACTCGTGAAATATGGACATTTCACACCACTCGATGAACATATATGTCATATTCGTTGCACAAATATGAATATCCTCTGTGTATGTAAATTAACCCTTTCTCCTTAAATATTCGGCATTGATATTTTTGTAATAGTTTGTGAAATGTTTCGTTGTTCTGGGGAATTGTTAGAAATGCAATATATGTGAAAAATTATTGACAAACACTGAATGTCTCAATTGGACATCTTGTTGCAGGCCGGCTCATCTGGGGGCCGTTTCACTAAACTTCCTACGACTAAAATGTTCGTAAGTGCAAAATTATGATAGTCTGTAAATTTCACATTAACAATGTTTTCTTGTAAATAATTGTTGGATTTACATTTATTGAGCATAGGCTGCATATGCAGCCTATGCTCAATAAATGTAAATCCATCAATTGAAATTTGTAGATGATTCTAAATTTGCGGTTACGAACATTTTAGTCGTAATAAGTTTAGTGAAACGGCCCCCTGGATCTGCTGTGTTTACAAATTTCCGTTGTGAACAGTAGGGTTGAAAGGGTTTGGCCGTCTCTGTTTTTTCTGATTTGCGCTTTCCGAGTTTTCATTGTAATATCACTGATTTATTTAGGAGGAGGGTTTAAATTACACGACCCAGTGTGATACATTATGATGCATGAGCTATTGTTGTCGTAAACTTAATATCTGAAATAGGAAGACCTCAATGTTCTCGATTACCATTGATATGGAGGCAGAGACTGGGGTTTCGTATTGTTTGTAATTGTCAATTTGTTGGCTTCCGCGCGGTAAAGCTTGAAAGCGAAAGTTCGCGAAACGCTTTCCACTCTTGATTACTTATTGGTATATGTGTCATGCACAGTCGCATACTGCGAAGAATGCCATTTATATATACTACACGTTAAATGTGCTTGAAAATGGGAGTCAAAGGTATTTCTCAAGCAGATATGCACAACATATTCAGAGCCCCAGATAAGGCCCGTATTGGCGTATTTTACGCAATTATTTTAGCTGAATACGCATTGATTATCATAAGTGGGAGTACACAATACGCACAGCAATGTGAAAATACGCAACAATGTTTTGCTTTTTCCAGCTCAAATAAGCGAATGTTTAAATTTGTTATATTTTGTTTATCATTTGTTCCCTATTTAGTAATGCAGAAAATCAATAATCCATTTGTAAAAATAAAATACGCAATGATTTTGAAATCAGGAGGTTTAGAACGCTTTAGACGCAAAGCTTATCTTGAGCCCTGCATATTATCGGGCACTGAAATCAAACTGCGTCTATCACCCAACATCATATGGAATATTTCTTACTAGATTATACAACGCGGCCCGATTGGGTGTTTTCATACATTACCGTCTGCGCTAATCTTGCTAATAATTCTCAATGTCTTAACTTCAAAGTGCTTGTAATCAAGCAGCTTGATTTGCTGAGCCTGAGCCGTGCTACAGCTCAGGCTCCGACAATCAAATAACCTGGGTAAGATCAACGCAAGCCGTTGTGTAGGAATTATTTCTTATCAGATTACTACGCGTTCTAGTTTGGTATATCTATACCTAGGTGAAATGGACAGATTGCTGGCAGCGAGCGACAAGGCCGCAGACTACCTTGCCGGTAAGGTGGACCCCGACGGAGTATTGTCAGAGTCGAGTATGGCCGCGGACCTAGCATCGCAATATAAATTACCCACACTGCTCCTCATCAGCGGTCATATTGACGCTGGTCAGCGACTTTTGGATAGAATTAAACAGGATTTCATGCAGGTAAAATTGAGACACCGCCTAGAACAGATATACATGTAACCCATAAAATCGCCCACAACTTAACCCTTTGAACCCAAAAGCCAGCTATAGTGGTTGATGCAAACAATGCAGATCCAGATGAGCCGTCTCGGAACGAGCCGTCTCCACATGATCTGCACTTTATGAAAGTAATTTTCATATTTTTTAGAAGAAAAATGCCCCCTTTTCATATATGGACTAGTCTGAATATTTTGACGGTTGGATGTGATTGGTTGCAACATTAATATATCAAAATCCATTCCAGTTAATTGTACTTGAAACGGTGAAATGGTTAAAACAATGTCACAGTGACAATCCATACCCGTATCCTTTCATGCAGGTACAATTGATACACCATCTAGATCAGATATAACCCATACAATAGCCCATAGCTTACAACTATATGACAAGCCATGCATGTGTCCTAAAGCCGCCGAATTACTTGCCAGTAAGGAGGGCCCCGACGGAGTATTTTCAGAGTCAAGTGTGACCCCGGACCTAGCATTGCAATATAAATTACCCACACTGCTCCTACTTCAAGTTGCCGGTAAGGTGGGTCCGACGGAGTATTGTCACAGTATAGTGTGACCCCGGACCTAGCATTGCAATATAAATTACCCACACTCCTCCTGCTTCAAGTTGCCGGTAAGGTGGGCCCGACGGAGTATTATCAGATTCAAGTGTGACCCCGTACCTATCATCATGATCATTGCAATATGAATTACTCACCTCTCCCACTGATCAGTTAGGGTATGGAAATTGTTCGAGCCAATTCCCACCCTTAAATATAAGCCGAATGGAAACCCTGATCAGTGGTCATATTGAGGTCGGTCAATTGTATAGAATAAAACGGGATTATTTCAAGCAGGTGAAATTGACACATCACATAGATCAGATATAAGTTATAACCCGTAAATAGCCAATAGTTTAAACAATGTGACAATCCATGCATGTATTTTAAAGCCACCGATTACATTGCTTGCAAAGTGGGCCCCGACGGAGTATTGCTAGAGTTATGTATGGCCCCGGACCTAGCATCGCTAGAAGAGCAGGGCCCGGTTGTTCAAAACATCAGTTAGCTTAACGGACTGTTAAATCCTTAACTGAATGGTTAAAATCTCTGTTAAATTTTAACCGATTAGTTAAGTGTTGTTCAAAAATATTGTTTGGTTAACTGATCGCTAACTGATCGATAAATTTAACAGTGGTCCGGACCTCTGTTAACCGGTTAACTGATCAGTTAAAATTTGTATCCAATATGGCCGCCCAAGTTGTTGGATTTCTGCCGCAGAGGCCTAAAATAAGAGTTCATCGCCAAAATGTATACAAATTATCAGAAATAACAGAGAGAGAATGTAAAGACAGGTATCGGTTTTCTAAAAATGGTATCGAGTATTTATGTTCACTCATCAACGATGACGTTGAGAGAAAGACTTGCAGAAGTTTTGCGCTGACTGTAGAAACGCAAGTTCTAATGACTTTACGTTTGTTGGCCTCTGGCAACTTCTTGCAAGTCATTGGCGATTCACTGGCTGTTGACAAGTCGTCAGTTAGCCGCGCTATTGACAACGTGTGCTGTGCACTAGTGTCCAAAATGAATGCATTTATTAAGTTCCCTTCTGCCACGGGCCAAAAAAATACCATCCGGGATGGATTCTGCTTTCCAAACGTCATTGGATGCGTGGATGGCTCACATATACGCATCCAAGCACCCGTCGAGGACGAGAAGAGCTATGTGAACAGAAAATGTTACCATAGCATTAATGTTATGGCAGTATGCGACCATGAAGGCAAGTATTTCTTGATTATTATTCCCCACCCACCCATAAATTATTTTATCCCAAACGAACTCGCCCAAAGTTCAGTGTTATTGTATGTTTTTGTTCCGTTAGTGATATATAGTGCAGATATACTTTGCAAAAAACGGCGTTGACTTACACTATAACGATATAAGGATCACATAATGTCACGTTATTTAAGATGAAACAACACTGTTTTGTTTTGATGAATTTCTACGACCATGTCGAAAGCGGGGGTGTCACACGAAACACTAAAATACACCCAAATATACTCTAATACACACACCCAAATACAGTCTAAGTACAGATAAATATACTACAAATACACCATAGTTAGTGTCAGATAGTAGTATAAATCATATATTTTACACAAAAACACATCATCATAATTGTTGACAAAATAGTTAAATTGGCCATATTTTCGATTAATGAAAATGGTGTCATTGTCAGATTTGGGTGTTTCGTGTAACCGGAAAGCGGTGAGCCAGATATGCGCGGCAAGTGTAATCTATAGTCTGTTTCATAAAACACCATTTCATTAAATGGGGTATCCAACGGGGAGCCAGGTGAAATATAAATGGTCCAGTGCAGCAGGTGCTTGCTAAGTATTTTTTTCTTTTATTAGGGTCCCGTCGAGAATTCACCCTGTCCGTCCGTCTGTCTGTCTCCGTCCGTCCCCCACGTCGTTTAATTATTTGAAAATTTGTGTAAGAATTTCTCAAATCACATATAATTTCTTGTTTGCCTTCACGGCTAATCTCATCATATTGCACAAATGTATTACTTAGTAACTATATATCCTCGCTATATTATAACTAGCTGTGTATATGTGTTAGTGTAGATCTCACGATCCGTCTCAACAGGATCTGCACTTTTATCTTCATACTGCCTTCTGATCAGGATCTTCACTTACGAATCATAACACATACATGTACAAACATACAATTAATTAATGCTAATTAATGTTCACCTTTTAAATTGGGGTGTTCCTTAATTGGCTTACCGGTTTGAATTTAAATATGTACTAACCCAATCCATTTACCTTTACGCACATACCTTAATTTATATATTACGGGTAATTTCGAGCATGTGCGCTCTAAACTGCGCTTGTTTTTTTGTGATAAATTGTTACAATCCTTAAAAATATATTTCGTTTCACCGATGTTAGGCCATTCATAAAAATAAAAAAGTACTAATTTTTTCAAGTTTCCATCTTTTATCAGACATTATTGGATTTAACCTGTGTTTTGCATGGGATTGGCTTTTCTTGATCATGTGGCGAATTGATAGTACGGTTTTATTTATCCATGAAGATGAAATGCTCGGGGCGCAGGGAATTTTCTGACGCTGCGATATCTGAGAACCAACATACTTGTGTATGGTATTTTGATATTTCACATTTGCATGTATTATGGGAATGAATGGCCTTTTTGTGGAATTTATCGGGGTATAAACTTGGAAAAGTCGCGGGAATACTGGACGAAGGCCGGAAGGCCTCGTCCAGTATTCCCGCGACTTTTCCAAGTTTATATCCCCGATAAATTCCACAAAAAGGCCATTCATTCCTTATAATTCCAGCATTTGAAATACATTCATCAAGAAAATGTGTTTATTTTCCGTTTTCTTAAGAATTATTTTAACTGCGCCTGACGGTTACGGAAAGTACTTCGGCATGGGAGTTTACTGGGATATAAATTTTGCACAGAGACTTGCTACGGACCAATCAAATGTCAAATGTTTTGTGCTGGAATTATTGACATATACCTATATTCGACAGGACGATTCACATCCAAAAACGCAAAATGGCCCTGATCAGCTCATGACAGCCATGTATTTACGAACTCGAGCCTAGGGGACCACCTTGAAAGAAATCACAGATCCTTAGAAGATGGCATATTGCTGGGAGATAGCGGGTACGTATTCATCCACAAAACTGAGCAACATGTCACTGGAGAAATGGAGCTTATGGGTTTTGTGGCTTATGGGTTTTGCGACGAATGTAGATCCTGTCATGCTTGTAACAAGCAAATAGGTAATAATTATGATTGAACATGTTTCGAGCAATTTGTACCGGGTAATTGTAATATGAATACAGAATTGATGGTTTGGTATTACTATTTGTGACGTTGACTAGATAAATGGGGCTTATTGGTTTTGCGACCATGCAGTGGGTCATCAGATCAGCATGTACATCCCCACAGTCTAATCAGATATGCACCGTTCAATATTCCACCAATTACAAATATATACAAATCAAATCACAAATACCATAATCTCCATTTCTCCAGTTACAACCATATAATGTGATTACAGGTACGCATGCAAACCATACATGATGACGCCATATCGTGATCCTGGACAAGATCGAGGTCGCCAACGTTATTCCACGTACTCCACACAGAGGTATGTGTGTTAATGTTTTCGTATACTAAAATCATCAAAGTACTGAACGTACTGAAATATGTTATCTCCACAAAAACTGATCGGTGTGTGGGGTAAGTCAACTTTGTAAAACACACTGATGTCACTTGCAGGGTCGGTACTGGAATATATAAAAAATATAAAAAATCTTCCACCCATGCTAGTTCCGTACTGTCTCGTGAGACCTGAAGATAATAGCAGCCATGTATGTCTTGATTTGTATTTTCCAGGATTTAACGGATAAACTCAGCTCAAAACTGTGAAAACTGTAGAGAATAATATATGTACAGTTTTATATACAAAGCAAGACAGATCAAACACCCTTTAAATTCATAATGCAAATTCAATACATTTGATCTGTTTAAAGTTTGCGAGGAGTCTTTCGGACTCTACGCACTTTAAACATACAAATGTATCGTCCACCCCAGTAAACGCAACCTACCCTGTTTAATTAAACATATCCTGTCTATAATAGATGAGATCATCCATTTCAGATAAGAATGACACCAACCAAAGCATGCCTCATTATAATGGCATGTGCAGTTCTGCACAATATTGCTATATTGTTGAAAGAGACATTTAATGACGAAGACGACGTCGATCAGCAACCGGAGACGCCTGTATACAATGGGCCAGAGACTGGCAAAGGTATCCGGGACCACTTTGCCTCTCAGTATTTTAATGCACGCCATTAAATACCAAAAAAGTTGTAACAATATAGTGAAGGTTTATTAAACAATTGGACAATAATTATATGACTTGCAGGGAGCAACAGTCACTGTTAAGTAGTCGACCAAACAGATATTCAAATAGATATATAATTGATTTAACAAGATACCTCTTTCAACATAGAAGATATCTGTTTCAATAAACAAGATATCTGTTTCACTATATAAGATATCTTATTCATAGAAGTAGATATATTTTTCATTGACTCTAAACAGATGTCTCGTTCTGTCAAAGAGATATATTATTGACTAAAAGAGATATCTGAAAGAGATATCTTATTGATTGAAAGAGATATATGTAACTCTGAAACAGATAGATATATTGTTATTATCATAGAGATATCTATTTCAGAGTTACACATATCTCTTTGAGTCAATAAGATATCTCTTTCATTCAAGAAGATATCTCTTTCAATCAACAATATATCTCTTTCACCATAGAATATATCTGCTTCATACAACAAAATATCTGTTTGGATTTATAAGATATCTTATTCATAGAAGTAGATATCTTTTTCATTGACTCTAAACAGATGTCTCGTTCTGTCAAAGAGATATATTATTGACTGAAAGAGATATCTGAAAGAGATATCTTATTGATTGAAAGAGATATCTGTAACTCTGAAACAGATAGATATATTGTTATTATCATAGAGATTTCTATTTCAGAGTTACACATATCTCTTTGAGTCAATAAGATATCTCTTTCATTCAAGAAGATATCTCTTTCAATCAACAATATATCTATTTCACCATAGAAGATATCTGTTTCATACAACAAGATATCTGTTTGGATTTAGAAGATATCTTATTCATAGAAGTAGATATCTGTTTCATTAAATCTGAACAGATATCTCGTTCTGTCTCGTTCTGACAAAGATATATATTATTGACTGAAAGAGATATCTGTAACTCTGAAACAGATCGATATATTGTTATTATCATAGAGATATATATTTCAGAGTTACACATATCTCTTTGAGTCAATAAGATATCTCTTTCATTCAATAAGATATCTCTTTCAATCAACAAGATATCTCTTTCTGACAAACAGATATATTATTGACTGAAAAAGACCCCATGTTCACTCACTGTGAGTTAGATGCATGTTTTCATGAACGGGTTTACTACTACCCGTCTAAAAATATATCGTTAATGAAATCAGGCGGGCTGAATTTCTTGAAGTAATGCACTATTGATTGAATCCATATCGCTAAACAAACGCGGTTTTCTACGTTCGCTCATTTGTTTAGCGCAAGTACACAATCTGTCGTGCAATAGTTCACGACAATCGCCTCCAAATGGTTACATAAACGATATATATTTAATCACCACAGTAGTGACAATATAAGTGTATACATAGCTTCTTCCAGTAGTTTGCACATGGTATCTGCAGTTGTACAGTGCAAAACATGTACAAAGTAGTAAACTGTATAATTAATGGTGACACTGTATGTATTTTGCACCTGATAGTTAGACCAATAGCCCGAAAATCGCTCAGTCAGTGAATCACATGGCCTGCTTCTAACAAACACTATAGGGTTGGCTATGGAATGAAATTATGGATGATGATAAATATATTTATGAAGTTTCATGTCAATAAGAACGAGATGGCCGCGGCCCGCATGTCGAGCCCGCCGAGGCATTCGATGGTCTCAGAGTGTATTTATTTGAAGTTTGATCCCCAATACGCATACACAGTTTCAAGCAAATCTGACTGACGTTTACAGAGGTAGTAGGTATGTGAAAACTTTAACGCAAATTTTGACAGAATTTTCTCAGAAACTTTAACACAAACTTCTAAGTCATTTGACCTTGACATAGGGGCACAGGGGCTGCATGAATGGGACACAGAATGAATATATGGATGTTGACTAATAAGCATATGAAGTTTCAAGTCAATGTGACTTAGGACTGCAGAGATATAAGGTATTTAAAAACTTTAACGCAGATTTCGGACGGACGGACGCACGCATGCACACACGGCACGCACGCACGCACGCACGCACGCACGGCACGCACGGCACGCACGCACGCACGCACGCACGCACCGAACGCACGCACGCACGCACGCACGCACGGACACCCTGACGTCATTGTGATCACTATGTCTCGCTTTCCGCAAGCGGACTGGAAAATAAATTGCCCTTTATTTGAATATAATAGAGTGGAGCAGTTCCTCGCATGTCTGCGAATTCTGCTTATCGATTGCTCCCTTCAAAAGCTGAATTTGAAGCCGCAGTTTCTCTTTCTCCAGCTCCTGTTTCTCAATGTCGTTTTTGAACCATCTGCACTGTGTGTCTTGCAGATCGTCTAAAGACGCTTTCTGCTTCCTTTTCCTGCAACAAGTAAACCTGTTAAATGCACTGGGTACGAACGGGGTCAATACTAAATTTACAGGTGCAGCTATAAAAATATAGCTGCACCTGTAAATGTATAGCTGCACCTGTAAAATGTACAGCTGCAGCTGTAAAAGATACAGCTGCACCTGTATTTTGATAGCTGCACCTGTAAATGTATAGCTCCACCTGTAAAAAATACAGCCGCACCTATAAAAAATACAGCTGCACCTGTAATTATACATCTGATTGAAGTGGAATTTTGACCCAGGCAAATCAATATACATGTGCACCTGCATATACAGCTTCACCTGTATTTTTTGCAGGTGCAGCTGTAATTATATATCTGATTGGAGCAGGAATTTGACTACACAAGTGTGTTATTTGATCAGGAGTTACAAATCCCTTACGTCTGGTTATAAAAGTAGTAAGATTAGTAATATGACTTTTAGGGAGTGGGCTATGTGGGTTCTGCTGTGGTGAGGACCTCTTACAAGATCGGGATATTCTAATTTCTATAATAATTTTGACATATGTGATATTTGGACGGACGTGACATGTATTTCAAAAATGTAGGTCAATGCCACTTGATTGACCTTAGGTATCAATGTAAGGACACTATTGATGAAGCGTTAGTAATTATCCGAGAAAGGGATCAATAGATATGCAAAATTTTAACGTACGTCCAAATGTATTACTTTACCTATTTGCCTGTGCTATCTTTGTTGTTAACAAAACGGCACTGACTTTCAGATCTGTACTGTGTTGTGCACTCTGTAAAATATATACATATTATTACTACGATTCCAGATGATTACGTGGCTAATTCGATCTCCGTCTGTTTTTAAGTTACCTGAGGTTGATGTCTAGGTTGATATCAAATTATCCACGCAATGACCTCTTAGTGTACAAGTAGTTACATGATGCATCATCGTACATGTCATGAATGTCTTCTCGAATTTGGTTGTCAATTATTTCTGATATCTACGGAGCCCCGCAGGGGACATGGATTTTTTTTGTTAATTTCATTAATTTGTTCCCACGAAATAACAATTTGTTCCCTCAATTTAACAATGTGTTCCCTCGAATTAACAATTCGCACATTCTGATAAGGATCTGCACTATTCGCTATTACATCAATGAAATACATTCAATGCTTACAACAAGCAGTATAGAGATTGTTATCAGTCTACAGGAGTGTGCTATTTGATCAAGAGCTACACTGGTCACAAATCCCACATATATATGAAAGCGTCCTGGTCCCAGATGCTGAAATATTTTTAAGTCATCCTAATTAGGAGATACTAACTCCTAATTAGTTGGGAGTTGCTATATTCTATTACTATCTGTAATTAGGACTTAGCTATCTCGTAATTAGGGATAGTATCTCATAATTAATAGGAGTTAGTAAGTCCTAATTAGGAGTTCATGACTCCTAATTATGGGATTACTTCGTTATCTCCTAATTAGGACTTACTATCTCCTAATTAGGACACAATGTCTCCCAATTAGGATTGTGTATCTACAAATTACGACTTAGTATATCCGAATTATGACTTACTATCTCCTAATTAGGAGTTATATGACTTATTAGCTTTTACTTAGTATCTCATAACGCTTCCATATTTATAGAAACCTAGTCAACTTGTAATAAACAGTAATTGGTCAACACTTGGTTATGTTTATTTATTGTACTAAGTTAACAGAACCTACATATAGACAATAGTAGTAGGTTAGTGCAGTGAATGGGAAAAAATGTCTGGCGAGGCTTAGGAAACTGGATGGGCGAGGTTATGTTTATTTATTGTACTAAGTTAACCGAACATACATATATATTTGTATGCGAGTATAACGGGAGTAATTGGGCGTATTGTGTGCTTTGACATGGTGTGATTATAGCACAGTGTAAATAATTGACTGTAGAATATGAAATACAATAACAATATAACAATATAATGTTCACATACAGTTTTTTTTGCACAACACCTCATTACCCTTATGAAGCAGATATCTTTGAAAGCAATACAACTTTCATGTATATATGTATATATATTTAATCATTAATGTATACCTGTTCAGGAAGTGTGGCAGACTTCTCAGTCTCTGCTTCGTCTGTAGGCAAATCCGATATACACGTTGTACCATCAATGTCTGTAATTTAATATAAACATGTAAATACAAATGGCATATTGAACACATATTGAACACAGTTGTCAGAATTAAAACAAATCAACTCGCTTGTCGGCAGAAGGAATATAACACTACTGACTTTTTGACTGGAGAAATGTGGCTTTTTATGAGTTTTGCAACCAGGCTAGATCCAGATAAGCTTGGGCACAGTCTGGTCAGGACCTGCACTATCCGCCATTTTATCAATGAAGCACCAGTCATGCTTCTAGCAAGCACAATAGTTCATTATCAGGCTAAACGAGTATACTATTTGATCAGGAGCTACACTGATTACAAAAACATGTGACTGAGTGGAGAAAGGGGGGTTATGACACCAGCGCAGATAATCTACAGATCAGCCTGTGCATCCGCAGTCTGATCACGATCTGCACTGGTCGCTATTCCACCAAAATGAAGCACCCGTCATGCTTCTATCAATCACTGTATATCGTTATCAGACCACATGTCCCGGAGAAGCTATTTGATCAGGAGCTACATTGGCCACAAACCACATAAGCCACATTGTCCTGTCGCATACACAATTATGTTTATCAATGTGGGCTAAATATAACCCTTGCTGGGTCCCCAATTCGTGCAAATAACTAGGTACGAAATGGTGTGGGTACGAATCTACCAGGTACCACCGTTTCAATGTTTGAAACAGGCTATACAAGCTATTTTAATACAGCAAGAAGGAATGACGTGCACGTGATAGAACTGTGGAACTTCATGTCCTCAATATTAAGAAGTAAAAACTTAACGTTGACATTTGCGGTTGGTATATAAATATGCAGTTTCATTTAGTATATATGCTTACTGTCTGCATTTACCGGGATTTATTTTACACAGGATTTATTGAAAAACATTCGTTTCGATTCTAAGTCAAATCGAGGCTGTAACATTTGGAATGCGGGATTTTCCTTATTTCTAAAAATAGAAGTGTAAACATAGCGCAGACGATCACTGTCAAAACGGACAGTTTCGTTTTCGAAAATGAAAAAAACACTTGCATATATCGGGACTGGTGTTTAATATTATTATGCAAATATTTCCCATTAAACCATTAAACCATTGTGTACATATACCTTCCAAAACGAAGGTTTCAATTCCCCCAGGAACTCCAGAAAAACTGGCAGTGTCTCCCAACATGTTGATAACTCGAGACATCGGTGACGGAGATTGGGCCCTGGGACCACCGCCAGTTCGGCACATACTCTTCTTGTCTAAGCAGAACTCTTTCTTCGCATTCTTCTGAAGGTTCCACCATTTCACTTTCACATTTTCAACCGTTCTGAATGCTACACCAAGAGCACTTATTTGTGACGAAATTGCCTCCCATACTGCATTTTTCACTACATTTAATTTCTATCCTAGTATATATATATATAGGTCAGTCATCAGGCAGGTAGGACATGTGTATCATTATGTAACTAGCTGGTAGCTCACCAACCGGTTATATCACAGCGCCAATGGAGACTCTAACCTTTCGACCTCTCAGTTGCGAAGCGGATACCTTAGTCATTGGTTGTGTCATGGACAGTCATGGACTGTGGTTGTCATGGATTGTAGGACAGTCATGGACTGTGGTTGTCAATGACTGTGGTTGTCATGGATGGACTGTGGTTGTCATGAACAGTGGTTGTTATGGACTGTGGTTGTCATGGACTGTGGTTGTGACGTACTGTGGTTGTCATGGAATGTGGTTGTCATGAAATGTGGTTGTCATGCACTGTGGTTGTCATGGACTGTGCATGTCATGGATTGTGGTTGTCATGGACTGTGGTTGTCATGGACTGTGGTTGCTGTGGTTGTCATGGACTGTGGTTGTCATGGACTGTGGTTGTCATGGACTGTGGTTGCTGTGGTTGTCATGGACTGTGGTTGTCATGGACTGTGGTTGTGACGGACTGTGGTTGTGATGGACTGTGGTTGTCATGGAATGTGGTTGTCATGAAATGTGGTAGTCATGCACTGTGGTTGTCATAGACTGTGCTTGGTATGGACTGTTGTTGTCATGGGTTGGATTTGTCATGGACTGTGGGACTGTGGTTGGCATGGGCTGTGGTTGTCATGGACTTTGATTGTCATGGACTGTGGTTGTTATGGACTGTGGTTATCATGAACTGTGGTTGTCATGAACTGTGGTTGTCGTAGACTGTGGTTGTTATTGGTGGTGGTTGTCTTGGACTGTGGTTGTCATGGATTGTGGTAGTCATGGATTGTGGTTGTCATGAACTGTGGTTGTCATGCACTGTGGTTGTCATGGACTGTGGTTGTCACGGATCTCTTTTATTTTGTTGTTTTTAATTGCAGGTGAACGAGCTGGCCGGTGCCTGCCATACTTGTCACTCCCACCACTATGACGGCGGTGCTGTCGACCTCCACAATGGAGCCGGGTCCAGTACCATGCTACAGAAATGCTTCA
>CM055275.1:60227906-60266502 GCA_029237695.1 Conchocele bisecta | reverse complement strand
TCGTCACGTGACAGATAGCGGCGCGCGCGACCAGTGTGTAGAGCAGTGTGTAATGTGCGACAGGCAGGCAGTTGCTGTGTCGCAGTCGGCCAGGCAACATGTACGGCCTCCGCCCGCTAGTTCTACACCCTGCACTGCAGCAGGATTACGGCATGTGGGTGGCTGCGCGGCCGCCCGCCTTCAGACAGCAGGGAGCTGGTGCTCGATCATGTGCATACGCTGTTAGTGTTACGCAGCAGAATGGAGGATTTTACTTACACAGTGTGTAACCAGTGCCCGTCCGGCTGGCAGATTCCTCGTTCAGTTCAGTCGTTGCATGTCCATGACTCAGTGAATGCCAGGATGTACACGGACGCACGCATGCACGGACACACGGACGGACGGACGGACGGACAACGCGTGTTTGCACCAGTGACGGGCCACCTCAACCGCTCCACCTGGCAGTAGTCAGTGAAAACATGACTCGGACATGAAGTCACGATTACACCTGGCAGCTAAGGTATAAACGTCCAGAGCTTAGATAATCTGTGTACGGATGACTTTTACTACTTCATCTGTCTTTTGTATTATCTGTATCCATTTTGTGACGATTGCATTGCTAGCGCGTCACCATTAAACAGACTTTCCCACCTATCATTTTCTCATATGGGCCGAAAATTTCAAAATTACAATACAGTTAACCCTATATTTAATGATCGGGATTCATCCTTAACAGAATCGCGACTAGAGACCTGGTTTGGCCCTCACATACATCGTTGGCATTCTTGTATGTGACAGTTGAATCTGGTTATACCCCTTATTTGAATATTATGGCACCAGGTCGGGATTTTCAATGTAAATATTCAGTTTTGATCCCCCCAAACAGTTAATTCCCGATTAATGTGGCTGTGACTGCTGACATGGGGCTTATGGGATTTGTGAGCAATGTAGCACCTGATCAAATAACACACTCCTGCAGCACGATAATTACCTATATTCTTTGTTAGAAGCATGACGGGTGGGTGATTCATTGATAGAATGGCGAACAGTGCAGATCCTGATCAGACTGCGGATGCTCAGGCTCACCTGAATCTACACTGGTCGCACAACCCATAAGCAGTCTCCAGTCACATCCACATATGCTATGCAACCTATATGCATACATATGCATATGCAGCCTATGCTCAATAAATGTAAATCCAATAATTATTTGCAAGAAAACAATGTTAATGTGAAATTTACACTTACGAACATTTTAGTCGTACAAAGTTTAGTGAAACGGCCCCCAGAGGTGTTCAAAACTGGCCTTAAGGCTGGCATCAAAATATACTTTCATAGTGTTTCCATCCCATTGGTGTTTCTGATGAGACTCGAAACTGAGGTGCCATCTCTAAATGACCGTAGCTGTTGCTGGACATTCAACCCTTCAACCATTCAACCCTTTTCACTTTCATATGAGACACGCCATGTGATTTTGTACCTTGAACATCTGTGTAATTTCATTAAATATGTTTACAAAAATTTACATTATTATTATCAACTTTTCACACCATTTACGGAAAATATTGTAAATAAACTTATTTCATGAAATTACGCACATGTCCGAAGGTACGAAATCACATGGCGTGTCTCGTATTATTTCCATCCCACTGGTGTTTCGGATGAGACTGAAAACTGAGGCCCCATATGACCTTTATAGATAGATGTTGCTGGAACGTTGAAACACATCACTTTCAAGACCCGCGTCATCAGGGTTTTCACACTGGCCTATCTTCATTTTCTTCAATTGCACATTTATTTTCCCAGCTAACCTATGCGACGAAGCCCTGACAGAACTTTCCAACCCGGGCGTGGGCGGCAGTATATTCTACATATCCGCGGATGACAAATTCATCATCAAAACTGCACAACATAAGGAGGCGGGCTTCCTTGTGAAACTACTATTTATCGCATATAGCGTAAGAATGCATTGCATTAACTCTCATACGACACTACTGTAATAAGTAAGGAAGCGTCCTGGTGCCGATGTTAAAATATATTATCTACCTAATTAGGAGATACTAAGTCCTAATTAGGAGATACTATCTCCTAATAGGAGATAGTATCTCCTAATTATGCGATACTAAGCTTCTAATTAGCAGAGTAGTAACTCCTAATTAGGAGATACTAACTCTTATTTAGGAGATAATAAGTCCTAATTAGATCTCCTAAGTATGAGTTACTATCTCCTAAATTAGGACTTAGTATATCCTAATTAGGAGATAAAAATATTTTAGCATTGGCACCAGGATGCTTCCATAAATAAGTATGTACATGTGACTGCTAAGTGATCAGTGCTGTTTCATTATACACTGCTGTACTTATGCAAGAAGTTTATTAAGCCATTACTTGCTGAGGATATGTCATTTTATTTGTGAAAATGATGCATAGAAGCGCGTGCAGAACCGGAGCCAGACTGATCATAAATGAGACACGCCATGTGAGTTTGTATCTTCGGATATCAGCTTGATTTCATTAAATTCGTTTACCAAATTTACAATAATATTTTCATATATAAAGTCAAAAGTTAACACGAATACATGCGTAATTATATTCCAATGAAACATTTGTCAGCTGTTGACGACATTTACTGAAAATATTGTAAGTTGTGTAAACGTATTTCATGAAATGACGGAGATGTGCGAAGGTACAAAACCAAACTCATGGCGTGTCTCATATGTCGTAAGTCACATTCTTCAGTCACACGCACGTGCATGTATGTGAGTGTCACTCGAGAAAACGGGTTCATGGTATTTTTGACCAGTGTAGATCCGGATCAGGCTGCGCGACCACACCGTCTGATGAGGATCTGGGGACCATTTCACTAAACTAAAATGTTCGTAAGTGCAAAATTATGATAGTCTGCAAATTTCATTTTTTCTTGTAAACAATTATTGGATTTACATTTATTGAACATTGGCTGCATATGCTCAATAAAGTTAAATCCATCAATTCAAAATTTCCAGACGATCCTAAATGTGCACTTACGAAAATTTTAGTCGTATGAAATTTAGTGAAATGACCCGTATAATTGCGGGTTGATTTTTTTTAAAACACGGGTCTTACGCCATAAAAATAGTTCTAACAACTTAGCTTGATCGCCTGTTCAGTGTAATACATGTTTCGTTGTGCTTTTTTTGTGCTAAATTTATGTTATTTAAAATGTTTCCGTATTCTAGGGTAGGACGATTAACCGCCATATTCGATTATTCGCGATACACAACTCCATGTTTCGGTGCACGATTACGATAACGTTTATGCAAACTTGTTGTTGTTGTCGTTGTTGTTACCGCGATATTCCCACGCTTATTTTGTCGTGAAACGCTTTTCACTGTAGATTAATTATTAGTCTAACTGTCATCCACAAATACATACTGCGAATAATGTGAGGACGTTCAGTCCTTTGATTTATCAGGAAGCTATGCTGGTTACAAAATATGATATCTCTACTTATCCAGGTACACCCACGTAATAAGGAGATTGAAGCTCGAGCGCGTCTCATTTGTTTCAGCGGTCTGCATGTGAACGTCTCGTATAACTTAAAAGCGAACGACTGTGTCCAGATTTACTATGGCTACTGTGAGTATTCATCTCGTGCAATATTGACTTAATTTTCTCTGCTGTTTATATTTTATTTTCCGCTTTTCTCATACACAACATAGTTTGAAAGTACTTTAGAATCATTTCCTTTGGAAATGATTCTAAAGTGCTGTCAAACTATGTTTATTGAGGAAGAAGACAGCATATAAAATAACAGCAGGCGACAATTATTATTTTATTATTATTTTTATTTCTAATGGTTAGAATTGTATATACCGATAGTTATTTATTGACGTTTTAAATCCATCCAAGTTTGTAAAACTACGGTGTTCCGTTAATGCCATTGTAATGTCGATAACGAGCCGATACTACGATATATCGAATACACGATGACGATACTACGGTAGTACGATGGCGATAATACGATGCCATGATGATATTATATCGTAGTATCGCATTATCGTCACCATGCTATCGTACTATCGTCATCGTTGCATTATAGATTTACATATTATTCATATTTGAATTCAGATATTTTACTACGCATATTACATTGTTCAACTTTGACTTCAAATATTTTGTACATGTACTATGAATTTACATTATTCATATTTAGCTTCAAATATTTTATTATGCATTTACATCGTTCGCCATCAAATATTGTACAACATATACAATACCAACTGTGCTAATCTTACAACTATCTTTCAATTTATTTATTACAAAATACTTGAATAGTGTGCTTGAATTGAAGCAATTTGGTTGGCTGAGACTGTGCTCAGGCTCAGACAATTAAACTGCTTGATTGCGATATGGTATTGTCAATAGATGTTCAGAAACATTGGTTATATTGGCAACATTAACTCTTTCAACACCACACCATATGTAGTGGTATAGGCAAACAGTGTAGATCCAGGATCTGAACTTTTTTCAAGTAATTCTTATATTTTTGAGACCAAAAACACCCCATTTTCATAAATGGACTTGTCTGAAAATCATTTTGTGACTATTATATTGGTTGCAAACTAAACATATCAAATTCCATTCTAGTTACTTAGGGGTGAAAGGTTTAACGCATGTGGTTTGCATACAGTGTGTATGGTGTCATTCCTTGAATGTTACCCTCGTTTCAATACCTCTTGGCGGTAATCATCGTGGGGTACATTTATCTATATTAATTGTCGGTAGATACTCACATTTAATTAATGTATCGCCAGTTTATTAAATTTGGACCAACCGATGAAACGTTGGTCCTGACGTCATATGAGACACGCCATGCGATTTTGTACCTTCGAACATCTGCGTAATTTCATTAAATACGTTTACAAAATTTACAATATATTTCATAAATAAAGTAAAAAGTTGCCCAAATTGTCAGAGTACATGCGGAATTATCATGCGGAATATAATTCCGCATGTACTCTGAAAATGGTGTCAACTGTTGACACTGTTTACGGCAAATATTGTAATTTGTGTAAACGTATTTATTGAAATTACGCAGCTGTCCGAAGGTACAAAATCGCATGGCGTGTCTCGTATGCGACCGCACAATTTGACCCGACCGCACAATTTGACCCGACCACACACTGGTCGCTATGCGACCGCCTGCGTTAATCTTGTCTAGATTATCAACGTTTCTTTACATCTATTGGCAATTCCAACTCACAATCAAGCAGTTTTATTGTATGAGCCTGCATATGTATCAGTTAACCTGCCCTGTATTGACCGAATACGCACTGACTGACAACATATTGTCGTATCAGGCATTGACCTGATATCAACATCCGGGTTACAACAAAGTGAAAACTGATGTTCCATTGGTCGGTTGATGTCACGTGACATTACCGAATGACGTCAGTGTAATGACGCAACGTAAACAAGCCCGCATTCTGCCAATTGATGATGACGTCATATGTGGTCATTTTCGAGCATAAAAAGTTACCTGATAAATAGAATACCAGGATAGTGTATTTTGATATCAAGTTTATCAGGCTCGGCTCGGAAACGGTAGGAATTCCTCGGCAAGCCTCGGAATTCCTACGCGTTTCCTAGCCTCGCCTGATAAACTTGATATCAAAAGACACTAGCATAGGTAGTTTCTATATTGTCACTAGCCTGGTATCCTCTATATACACAACCGCCTGCTTTAATCTTGCCTGAGATTATCAGTGTTTCTGAACTTCTTTTGGCAATCTCAACTCGCAATCAAGCAGTTTGATTGGCGGAGCCCGATATATAGCAGAGCTCAGGATCGGCCAATCAAGCTACTGGATTTCAAGTACAATATTCAAGTACATTAAACAAAAAATTACATCAGGTTTTTAAACTTTCTTGTTCGCGAAATATCGAAACACATGTACATGTATTTTCAAATGAAAAATATCGAAACATTGTGGCAATATTAGCGCGGGCGGTGGTGTATTCCGCCAATGGGACAAGGTTATTTGTCTAACAATCTGTAAAGAGGAAATAAAGAAATTGAACTAAATCAAAAACTATTTACAATGTATACAAACCTGTCATAATTCGACCAGTCGAGTGCTGAACATATTGTTATTACACCGGAACATATCCGAACCGGACACCCTGTGAGGACCCACAGGGTGTGCGGGTTAGACAGGTTATACTGCAAGAAACACTCCATGAACAAATGTGTTATTTTGAATTAATGACAGACATGACAATGATGGTATACATTACTGTGAATCCCATTTAAACTAAACAAAATCGGGTCCCATGGAGTCCGGTTGAGTGAGTTTTCACAAGATAAGCCAACCAATCCGGTTGCTATCAATTTATTAAAGACGTTTCTGAACGTCTGTTGCAAGCAATTTGATTGTCTGAACCTGAGCTGTAGCATAGCTCCGGCTCAGTCAATCGAACTGCTTGGTTTGAAGGACAATGTTATTGAGTATTTTGACATAAGGACATTTACAAATATTCGCAAGATTAGCACAGGCGATAGTGTACATGCAAATGTCGTTGACAGGTAACCATGGTGATGTGCTGTGTCCTGGTCCTCCAAGTAGGGGCCGCCAGGATAAACAGACGGTCTTCCTATGATGATGCTCACCTGGAAGGAATGTCCTATACATTCTTGTGGGGTGAGTTTGTTATGTTAACGCATCACAATGACGGAATTTACCAATCAGACTTTTGTGGTGAGTTTGTTATGTTAACGCCTCACAATGATAGAAAGGGCCAATCACAAGCCGGTGAGTTTGTTATGTTAACGCATCACAAAGATAGAAAGGGCCAATCACAAGCCGGTGATTTTGTTATATTAACGCCTCACAATGATAGAAAGGGCCAATCACAAGCCGGTGATTTTGTATGTTAACCTGCCAATCCACAAGCCAATCACCAAGCCGGTCCGGTGAGTGTGTTATGTTAAAGCCTGACAATGATGGAATGGGGCAATGAAACGCAGGTGAATTTGTTATGATAACACCTCACAATGCTAGAAAGTGCCAATCACTGATAGTAACGCGCGGTGGTATCAGGCTATTTTCATATGCAAATTAGACATGATATTTTTTAATTATTTATACTAATTAAATGTGTCACCTGAACAAAATAATATTTTCGACAGATTATAAAGTATGATCATTGCACATCCATAAATACAGAGAATATATAGTAATGTCCATTAACATTTTAAGGAAAAAACATGTTTATCGCGCCTGATTTCAGTGAGGAAATTCACGTCTGATATAAAATGCGTAATAATGCCAATCAATACGTAGGATAATGGTGAATGAAAGTTTATTTTGCAGAAAATGTCTCAGATGATGTCTCTGATATAAATACCATTTTGTGCCTACTGAGTGGGCATGTACCTATAACGCCTTTATGTTAACAAAAGTACGAAGGACACAGTGTCAATGGTTTTAGACTGAATGCAGTTTGGCCTCTGAAGCTTTTGCTGGCAATATCGTGCTTAATAAATTGCATGCAGTACATATACGTATACATATAGATCGTAGTGAGCCTTTACGTTTGTTTGAGGTGTTGACACAACTACTGTCTATTTTACGAAACCTGCCCAAATTGTACGGCTATAAATCAATATTTTTTTGATAATGTTCAATTTGATCAAAATTTAAGAATTTAAGAATGAGCCTTCTTTTTATTTCATAAAATTTGGTCAAATAATGATTTTATTACGAAACATTGATTTCTCTATTCTCTATGGGAATTTAACATCTTTTATGCAAATGAGCTTATGTCAGTGGCAGCATATATTTTGCGGGTTGAACTTTTTTAAAACACGGGTCTTATGCCACAAAAAAATAGTTCTAACAATTTAGCGTGATCGCCTGTTCTGTGTGATATAAGTTTTGTTTGCTTATTTTGTGCTACATTTGTGTTATTGCATATGTTTCCGTAGTCTAAGGGTGCGAGGATTAACCGCCATACTCGAGTATTCGCGATTCGTAACTCCATGGTTCGGTGCAAGAATACAATCTTCAATTTCGGTTCAGAATAGGTCTCAGAATATAAATATATTGATCATTGTGGGTTTACCAAAACTCTATTTTACTCGTTGTTGTTGTTGTTGCTGCTGTGAAATTCCCGCGCTTATTTTTCGTGTTTCACAAAGTACAAAAAGTACAAAACACTTTATTCCATACAAAATGGCATCATGAGGTACACGTTAAAATAAATTGATAGACGAGGCAAACAAGAATACTACAACTTTCATGTCTAGATATTACATTTTATCCCGTCAACACAGTTCGTATGTGCCGTGAAACAAGGTGCCGTGTAACATTTTTGATATCCAGTCAATACGACCTAATCACTGCGTATGAATATATGCGGTTGTCATAATAGTCGATTCTCCGATGTTGATGATGCGGCTGGTGTTATTATTTTTGCATTTTAAAGCTATTTGTAGTGTTGACGGGATAAATAGAATAGTATGTTAGTGCCGTGAATGGGAAACATATCTGGCGCGACTTGGAGGAAACGGGATGGGCTCGGCAGAGACTCGCTCATCCCGTTTCCTAAGCCTTGCCATTTATTTTTCCCATTCACGGCACTAACCTACTATTCTCCTATACTAGATACAGATGTGTTAAATAATAACATCATGTATGTAAATTTACACTTTCTTCCTTAAATATCTGGCATTGATAGTTTTGTAATAGTTTGTGAAATGTGTCGTTGTTCTGGGGAATTGTTAGAAATGCAATATGTGAAAAATTGTTGACAAAACACTGAATGTCTCAATTGGATTGTCTTGTTGCAGGCCGGGCTCATCTGGGGGGTCCGTTTCACTAAACTTCCTACGACTAAAATGTTCGTAAGTGCAAAATTATGATAGTCTGTAAATTTCACATTAACAATGTTTTCTTTTAAATAATTGTTGGATTTATATTTATTGAGCATAGGCTGCATATGCAGCCTATGCTCAATAAATGTAAATCCATCAATTGAAATTTGTAGATGATTCTAAATTTGCGGTTACGAACATTTTAGTCGTAATAAGTTTAGTGAAACGACCCCCTGGATCTGCTGTGTTTACAAATTTCCGTTGTGAACAGTAGGGTTGAAAGGGTTTGGCCGTCTCTGTTTTTTCTGATTTGCGCTTTCCGAGTTTTCATTGTAATATCACTAATTTATTTAGGAGGAGGGTTTAAATTACATGACCCAGTGTGATACATTATGATGCATGAGCTATTGTTGTCGTAAACTTAATATCTGAAACAGGAAGACATCAATGTTCTCGATTACCATTGATATGGAGACAGAGACTGGGGTTTCGTATTGTTTGTAATTGTCAATTTGTTGGCTTCCGCGCGGTAAAGCTTGAAAGCGAAATTTCGCGAAACGCTTTCCACTCTTGATTACTTATTGGTATATGTGTCGCATACGCATACTGCGAAGAATGCCATTTATATATACTACACGTTAAATGTGCATGAAAATGGGAGTCAAAGGTATTTCTCAAGCAGATATGCACAACATATTCAGAGCCCCAGATAAGGCCCGTATTGGCGTATTTTACGCAATTATTTTAGCTGAATACGCATTGATTATCATAAGTGGGAGTACACAATACGCACAGCAATGTGAAAATACGCAACAATGTTTTTCTTTTTGCAGTTCAAATAAGCGAATGTTTAAATTTGTTATATTTTGTTTATCATTTGTTCCCTATTTAGTAATGCAGAAAATCAATAATCCATTTGTAAAAATAAAATACGCAATGATTTTGAAATCAGGAGGTTTAGAACGCTTTAGACGCAAAGCTTATCTTGAGCCCTGCATATTATCGGGCACTGAAATCAAACTGCGCCTGTCACCCAACATCATATGGAGTATTTCTTACTAGATTACAACGCGGCCCGATTGGGTGTTTTCATACATTACCGTCTGCGCTAATCTTGCTAATAATTCTCAATGTCTTAACTTCAAAGTGCTTGTAATCAAGCAGCTTGATTTGCTGAGCCTGAGCCGTGCTACAGCTCAGGCTCCGACAATCAAATAGCCTGGGTAAGATCAACGCAAGCCGTTGTGTAGGAATTATTTCTTATCAGATTACTACGCGGTCTAGTTTGGTATATCTATACCTAGGTGAAATGGACAGATTGCTGGCAGCGAGCGACAAGGCCGCAGACTACCTTGCCGGTAAGGTGGACCCCGACGGAGTATTGTCAGAGTCGAGTATGACCGCGGACCTAGCATCGCAATATAAATTACCCACACTGCTCCTCATCAGCGGTCATATTGACGCTGGTCAGCGACTCTTGGATAGAATTAAACAGGATTTCATGCAGGTAAAATTGAGACACCGCCTAGAACAGATATACATGTAACCCATAAAATCGCCCACAACTTAACCCTTTGAACCCAAAAGCCCGCTATAGTGGTTGATGCAAACAGTGCAGATCCAGATGAGCCGTCTCGGAACGAGCCGTCTCCACAGGATCTGCACTTTATGAAAGTAATTTTCATATTTTTGAGAAGAAAAATGCCCCCTTTTCATATATGGACTAGTCTGAATATTTTGACGGTTGGATATGATTGGTTGCAACATTAATATATCAAAATCCATTCCAGTTAAATGTACTTGAAACGGTGAAATGGTTAAAACAATGTCACAGTGACAATCCATACCCGTATCCTTTCATGCAGGTACAATTGATACACCATCTAGATCAGATATAACCCATAAAATAGCCCATAGCTTACAACTATATGACAAGCCATGCATGTGTCCTAAAGCCGCCGAATTAATTGCCAGTAAGGAGGGCCCCGACGGAGTATTTTCAGAGTCAAGTGTGACCCCGGACCTAGCATTGCAATATAAATTACCCACACTGCTCCTACTTCAAGTTGCCGGTAAGGTGGGTCCGACGGAGTATTGTCACAGTATAGTGTGACCCCGGACCTAGCATTGCAATATAAATTACCCACACTCCTCCTGCTTCAAGTTGCCGGTAAGGTGGGCCCGACGGAGTATTATCAGATTCAAGTGTGACCCCGTACCTATCATTGCAATATGAATTACCCACCTCTCCCACTGATCAGTAGGGTATGGAAATTGTTCGAGCCAATTCCCACCCTTAAATATAAGCCGAATCGAAACCCTGATCAGTGGTCATATTGATGCCGGTCAATTGTATAGAATAAAACGGGATTATTTCAAGCAGGTGAAATTGACACATCACATAGATCAGATATAAGTTATAACCCGTAAATAGCCAATAGTTTAAACAATGTGACAATCCATGCATGTATTTTAAAGCCACCGATTACATTGCTTGCAAAGTGGGCCCCGACGGAGTATTGCTAGAGTTATGTATGGCCCCGGACCTAGCATCGCTAGAAGACCAGGCTAGTGTCTTTTGATATTAAGTTTATCAGGCAAGGCTAGGAAACGCGTAGGAATTCCGAGGCTTGCCGAGGAATTCCTACCGTTTCCGAGCCGAGCCTGATAAACTTGATATCAAAATACACTAGCCTGGTATTCTATTTATCAGGTAACGTTTTATGCTCGAAAAGGACATTAGATGACGTTGTATTCTATGGACAGAACGCGGACTTGTTTACGTTGCGTCATTACACTGACGTCATTCAGTAACGTCACGTGACGTCATCCGACCAATTGAACGTCACATGACGTCAGTTTTCACTTCGTTGTAACCCGGATGTTTATGTCAGGGCAATGCCTGCTACAACAATATGTTATCAGTCAGTACGTGTTCGGTAAATGCAGGGCAGGTTACCTGATAAAGTTATGTATGGCCCCGGACCTAGCATCGCAATATAAATTACTCAGGCACATTTCTCCTGATTAGCGGCCATATTTACGCGGGCCAGCGGCTCTTGGATATAATTAAACGGGATTGCATGCATGTAAAATTCACAGGTCGAAGCAACGGACACATGTCTATAACTAAATTATTTAAATTAACTTTATGTGATGTCACAGCTCATTTGCATAAATATGCGGACATCAAAACCTCTATAACTTGTGACGGACATGGAATATTTGCATGCGTTTTCACCAATCTTGTTAGTTGGTCAAGGACTATGATGTGCATTTGAAACACAACTGCATCCGAGAGGCTATTTAAATATACAGTAAAACCTCTCTAAACCGGACACGCCGTCAGTCTTTGTATCCTTAATTGTTATGGGTTTCATTGTCACCTAGCTCTGATGATAATGCCTGTTCATGTTCGCATAACACATCCACTTGCCCTGGTGTAGTCATATATCTGATTAACAGTGGAACATCTCTCAACCGGACACCCTGGGGACATCAAGATATTACAAATCTCGTGAAATCGTACTTAAAGGGTCACTGACAAATGAAGGCTAACTGCATGATGAAGCTAGGCCTTTCATTGCGACCATACACCATTACCGCCTGCATTAATCTTGCCCAAATTATCAACATTTCGAACTTGTATTGTCAATGCCAACTCGCAATCAAGCAATTTGATTGTCTGAGCCTGAGCTGTAGCACAGCTCAGGCTAAGACAATACATCTGCTTGATTTCAAGCACGCTATTCAAGTAGCTTGAAATAAAGAAAGTGACAAATTGGCAAGATAAGCTCAGTCGGTAGTGTATCGGTATAATTATTGGTAACTGCATTTTCCAGTGTAATGGCGATTTTTGGTCATACCCGGGCACAATTGACAGGAACAGGAAAAGTTCATCATTTCCCATGGCGCACTACTGGACGTATATTAATAACTGGATCGCCATGGCCGCTCATCGATTTGGAAGGTAAAATTTACACAATACATTAAGACACTACCGCCTTCGCTAATCTGGCAAATATTTGTCAATTTCTTTATTTCAAAATACTTGGAAATTGTGCTTGAAATCAAGCAGCTTGACAATTCGACGGTAGTTTCTTCCCGACCATGTACCAGTCGTTTGCACTACGAGTACGACAACACCAAATATAGCAACATACAAACTTACTGTTGATAAAACATGTTTAAAGTCAATACAATATATAGAGGATAATCATATTTTTACATTAAATTTAATATGGATATTTTACACCACGAGATGAAGATATGTGTCATATTCGTTGCACAACTATGAACATTATGTATACCTCAACAAGCAAATGAGTCAGTTTTTATATGTTATCTCACGCACATTTCTATGGGGGCAGCCGAGTAAGACCAAGAAAATAGTGCCCTGTGCCAACTTATCCTATGGCTTTGTTGTCTGTCTTGCTTTGTATCTAAAACTCTACATATACTATTCTCTATAGTTTTCACAGTTTTGTGTTCAGTTTATCAGTTCAATTCTGGAAGATACGAACCAAGACATTTGGTGCGTATGAATATAACAGCTATTATCTTTAGGTCTCACGGGACAGTACGGATCTAGCAGTAAAAGTGGGTGGATGATTTTCTATATATTTCAGTACTGACCCTGCAAGTTACACCGGTGTGTTTTACGCAGTTAACTTACCACACACACACACCGATTAGTTTTTGTGGAGGTAACATATGTCAGTACTTTCATTATTTGTATTTAGACTGCATGTGGTATGCAATGTGTATTGGCTTACGTTAGCTTGGCACGTGCACACTTGAATATGGATACCAGAAGTACTGATATCTCACCGGAAATTGTGTATGTTCATCGATGAGAACGTGTGACTGGATATCATGGGTAGGTATATAATAAATTTACACGATACATTTGCAGATTCGACATATCCATACTGGCGTTTGAATATTCGAAGCGGTTTTACAACCCAATCCAGAAGGCCGCGTGCGTGACGGAGGAATATGTCGCCATCACCGATGCGTCTACAATGGACGCGTTTTCCACAGCACTTCTTGGACTCTTGAGTCTGTATATGGGCGGTAAGTCAAAAGGCGTCGGCATGTGAGGTTCGATGTGTTCGTACGAACAGGTTTCGACAAATACACTCGTCACTCGTATTGGTGACTGTCTTTTCGATCTTGTCGAGTGTTAATTGAAGAGACAGATCGGCATATTAAACATTACATAAATAGGAATGTACGAGTTGATATCCAATCTGGACGAGTGGAATATTAAGAATTTGTCGAGGCCTGACGAACCCCCGTTTTTGGAGCCAGCGGTACATTATAATATTCAAATGTCCTACTAACAAATCACAGTCAAGCGAATCCAACCGTATTTCAATATGCCAATTTATTTCTTCACGTTACTTTAAGTTACTTCAGTTGATAACAAATCTTCGCCCAGGAGCTAGTTGTTGTCCAAGCATACCATTTATCAGGTAACCTGCCCTGTATTGACTGAATACGTACTGACTGATAACATAGTGTTGTATCAGGCATTGACCTGATATAAACATCCGGGTTACAACGATGTGAAAACTGACTTTCCATTGGTCGGATGACGTCACGTGACGTTACCGAATGACGTCAATGTAATGACGCAACATAAATAAGTCCGCGTTCTGTCCATAGATAACGACGTCATTTGTGGTCATTTTTTAGCATAAAACGTTACCTGATAAATAGAATACCAAGCTAGTGTATTTTGATATCAAGTTTATCAGGCTCGGCTCGGAAACTGTAGGAATTCCTCGGCAAGCCTCGGAATTTCTACGCGTTTCCTAGCCTTACCTGATAAACGTGATATCAAAAGACACTAGCCTGGTATTCTCTATTTCTTTTCTAGAAATCAAAACAAAAACTTTCCGGGTCTCTGAAGCAATAGAAATGTGTAGGACCCCGTATACATTAAATTTCAAATTTCAAAATGGCCACCAAACTGCCTTTTCATATAAACAAAAGTACGTTAAAATAACTACGTTGTCGACGGCTGTGTTTATTCAGTCTGAAAGTAGAACATAATTGCGAGATGATCATTAGATGATCGTCTTAGAATTTAATAACGTTCTACAATCGTGGGGTTTCGACTTTCAGCTGTGTAGCAACCAAAATGTGTACGGGGTCCCGTAGCCTATTTCATCAACATTGCAAAGTATACTTTTCTAACAAAGTATACTTTGAGGGAAGTAGTATATAGGGAGTCAAAATGATACCACCAAAGGTGGGAGCGTTATTGATACCCGTTACAGCTCCCAACAGTATCGAAAAACGGTGTTTTTGTCCAATAACATAAACTAGCCACCAACACTGAAATATTTTAAACCGCGAAACCGTCTTGTTGTACGCCCACCATACTTAGTGAAAAAAATTGAAATTGAGATTGAAAATAATGGCTTCAAAAAATCCAACGAACAAAAGTACTCCCCAGCACCCTCGAAAAACCAGGTTTTTTGCATAGAGAAGAGCAGAATGATACCACCAGAGGTGGCACCGTTTTCACCACCATACAACACTCCCAACACCCACGAAAAATCGGGGAAAAATGTCAGAAAAACCCAAATACAACGAACTACAGACACTACAACCAACTACAGTATGTATCCACATTTGGGACAAAACATCCACAATCGTACTACCACCTAAATATCCACAATCGAACGCCCAATTGAAGATATGTTTCCCATTGGAATAGACAGACACAATGCCATACAAGGAATGTGAAACATGCGGCAAGGTTTTCGACAAGCCCGCAAATCTTCGAAGACACATGGGTCGCAAGAACCCGTGCAGACCTCCCACGAGAGAGTGTCCCGGATGTGGAGGGAAGTTTGCCACCTACAAGACTCTCTGGCAACATCGCTCGAACAGGTGTCCCGAGGGGCCAGAAGATAGAACCACGGAGGGTAGCAAGAAGAAGGCTGTGACCAGGAAGAGGATCCTGGTACTGGAGAGGAGGGTGGTAGAGTTGGAGGAGGAGGTGGCTAGACTGCGGGATGGAAAACCTCGCGAGGGAGCGAGCATCGACAGCGACGACGACGAGAGCGATTGGACAGATATGTAGAGATAGGGGGGATTTCCCCCCACTTTTTGCACTGGCCCCCATCTCGACTCCCAACGGCAAACAAAACCTCACCCCAAAGTAGGTAGAAAAACCCAAATACATCGAACTAAAACGAACTACAGACACTACAACCAACTACAGACGAACGACAGATAGACTTGTCGCGGCCTCCCAAGAGGCAAACAGAAATGATACCACCCATTTGTGTATTTGGACACAGAAATGATACCACCCATTTGTGTATTTGGACACATTTGGGAAAATCCAACGAACAAAAGTACTCACCAGCACCCTCGAAAAACAGACTTTTTTGTAGAGAAAATCAGAATGATACCAGAGGTGGCACCGTTTCCACCACCACACGACACTCCCAAAACCCACGAAAAATTGGGAACGGATTTCAGAAAAACCCAAATACATCGAACTACAACAAACTACAGGCACTACAACTAACACAGACGAAAGATAGATAGAACTTTATAGAAGGTGCATATTTCGTCGGGCTAGTGTGATTTCGGCTATTTTCTCCCAAGAGGCGAACAGAAATGATACCACCCATTTGTGTATTTGGACACATTTGGGAAAAGTGTAGAAAAAATTTGCCTCCCAAGAGGAAAACAGAAATGATACCACCCATTTATGTATTTGGGCGCATTTGGGAAAAGTGTAGAAAAAGATTCGCCTCCAAAGAGGCAAACAGAAATGATACCACCATTTGTGTATTTGGATTTGCGAACAAACATTTTGGGAAAAGTGTTTAGAGATTCGCCTCCCAAGAGGCAAACAGAAATGATACCACCCATTTGTGTATTTGGACACATTTGAGAAAAGTGTAGAAAAAATTCGCCTCCCAAGAGGCAAACAGAAATGATACCACCCATTTGTGTATTTGGACACATTTGGAAAAGACGGGTTGGAAAAAGAGGCTCGCATCTACAAGACCTTTTCTCGCAGAGCGCGAACACAGGACTCAGCGATTTCTCGTTTTCGTGTTTCTACGGCCAGCGCCTGCTCTAGATCTGCAATCCGGAGTTGTAGCCGCGCGTTTTCGCTCGGTGGGCCATCCGGACACGAGGTGTGGCCGTGCCTAGCTAGAGACCGTGCATGCGAAAAAGTTTTTCCGCAACCATCGCACAAGAAGCGCGGCGGACTACACCCATTTTTTCGTTTCTCGTGTCGCGCCAAGTTGTACTTTTTGGCAAAGACTCTAACACACTTTTCGCACTCCATTTTCCCAATAGTGTGTCTAATTGGGCGCAAAACTGCTACTCCATATAGAACGGGTCGCTACTACCAGAGTGCTGGTGTACGGAGTCGCTAGTTTTGTTTTTTTCCTTCGGCGTACCGGGCTGTTTTGCGGAGTGCACGAACTGGACGTCGGAGTCTGTTTTGCTCTTCCAGAGTCTACGGGCCTCTAGAGCCACGATTGGGAACAGTGGTCTGCAGACCGCGTACGCCACCACAGAGACCCCCAACCACTACTTCGCATTCTCTATGGTTCTCCAGATGTCGTGCACCTCCCACCCGGATTCCGTCTGGCACTCTTCTTCCTCCGGGCACTCTTCTTCCTCCAGCACTGTCTTTCTTCGACACTCAGAATCGGCGATGCCGGAAATTGCGTCCAACAGTCTGTGTTCCAGCGCGTCCAACCGGTTCTCCAAGCGTCTCTCCATGTCGGACAGGTGCGTCGATTCTTCGAACGAGCGTGCATCTTCTAGTAGATCCGTGGGGAACTCGGTGGGGCCCGCAAAACCAGGCGCGGTCACCCTGTGTTCTACGGGGGTAGGGTTTCTTGTTCTTCTGGGGTTTCTTCGGGTTTTGTACTACGTTCCGCATCGACATCGTCCCAGATTTTTCGAAGACGAGAGCTCCCCGATCCCGTACTTCTTTTTTGTTTCGTCGGCTGTCGACTTTCCACGGGCGGAAATAATTTCTCGAATATTTTCCGGAGACAAGTAGGTGTTTGGCATGTTTGCAAACGTTTCTATCTAGAGGGGGCATTTGTCCAACATGGAATTCCCAAATCGTTCGAAATGGTCGAAATACTTGTTCGCGGTGCTCGGATTGCTCGGATTGCGCACCAGTGTGCTCGGTTTGCTCGCCAAATTGCTCGGATTGCTTGCCAGGAAATCCAGTCCGCTCGGGAAGTCGAAATGCCTGCTCGCGATTCCCAGGGGTCTCGGGCTCTCCAGGGTGCTCAGTTTGCTTCCCGAGAATTTCTATTTTTGCTATCCTTGTTGGCTAGAAATGGAGAGCCCGAGCCCCCTGGGAATCGCGAGCAGGCATTTCGACCTTCCCGAGCGGACTGGATTTCCTGGCGAGCAATCCGAGCAATTTGGCGAGCAAACCGAGCACACTGTCCAATCGATCTCGTCGTCGTCGCTGTCGATGCTCGCTCCCTCGCGAGGTTTTCCATCCCGCAGTCTAGCCACCTCCTCCTCCAACTCTACCACCCTCCTCTCCAGTACCAGGATCCTCTTCCTGGTCACAGCCTTCTTCTTGCTACCCTCCGTGGTTCTATCTTCTGGCCCCTCGGGACACCTGTTCGAGCGATGTTGCCAGAGAGTCTTGTAGGTGGCAAACTTCCCTCCACATCTGGGACACTCTCTCGTGGGAGGTCTGCACGGGTTCTTGCGACCCATGTGTCTTCGAAGATTTGCGGGCTTGTCGAAACCCTTGCCGCATGTTTCACATTCCTTGTATGGCATTGTGTGTGTCTATTCCAATGGGAAACATATCTTCAATTGGGCGTTCGATTGTGGATATTTAGGTGGTAGTACGATTGTGGATGTTTTGTCCCAAATGTGGATACATACTGTAGTTGGTTGTAGTGTCTGTAGTTCGTTGTATTTGGGTTTTTCTGAAATTTTTCCCCGATTTTTCGTGGGTGTTGGGAGTGAAAAAACCTGGTTTTTCGAGGGTGCTGGGGAGTACTTTTGTTCGTTGGATTTTTTGAAGCCATTATTTTCAATCTCAATTTAAATTTTTTTCACTAAGTATGGTGGGCGTACAACAAGACGGTTTCGCGGTTTAAAATATTTCAGTGTTGGTGGCTAGTTTATGTTATTGGACAAAAACACCGTTTTTAGATACTGTTGGGAGCTGTAACGGGTATCAATAACGCTCCCACCTTTGGTGGTATCATTTTGACTCCCTATATACTACTAGGGAGTAATCATTTATTTTTCCCAAAATGCATTATTTCATATAGAACTAATCACTGCACATATTTGATGATTTAAAGTATGCAGAATTATTATACTGAATTTAAGGATAATTTTTTTTTATTATTGTACTGAATTTGTAATACATTCAGTATAATAATTCTGCATACTTTTAATCATCAAATAATTTTCGTCGGTGTAATTCTCATCGGTTTGTACTGGTATATGCAAAAACATAAAACAAGTATCTACAAAGACATCTGCAATTCATTTCCAGTATTTCCATTAAACGAGTCTTCATATTCGTGTTAACCAACCTGATACATACACTGCATAAACAAAGAGCATTCATTTCCGAGAAAAATAGTTGCATATTCTATGATCAGCTCATGTATAAGCAGAAGTCAGTGTGCGAGTTGAAACAGCGACTGGTTATTCTAAGTAATTTAGTCATTGTAATAACTAAAGTTTCCTCATATGGAAAGTCACCACACTGGGTTGTTCGTATACATGCACTATTATCACATGTTTAAGCAAGTGTAAACTGGAAAGTATAAACCATGTAGACACTAGACAACTGGAAAACAAGAGCACATATGCCCATGGGTGTAAATAATTAAGTATGGTAGGGGGACAGCAGTAATCAAAATATTCAACGAGCCACTTAACCTATGTCGTATATTTCATATTTATGAGCTTCTATTCTATATGTATCGACATATGTCCGAATACTCTGTATTTCGACCGTTATTCATCTTCTTAACGACGATTGTTCTGTGATATCCGTTTCAACGTTGAGCGTACGTATAAAGCTTATGCAAGCCAGTATATATTAATAGGAAATATACATAATGTGAGGTCATTCTCATTAGGAAATTTATGAATTTCATTATTGTACCATTGACGGGCCTCTATTTCTTATTGACTAACATTTGTTACATTTGTGTGATTGTTAAGTGGTCGTCTGTATGATTATGAGGCGTCATTGTATTGTCAGTCATACCTTAAATGGAAGTTGATATTTTGATAAGTTGGTGATATTATATACGTTAAAAAGACTTTTTCAATGTATAACCACTATAATATTGTGTGGACAACAGTGAATCCATCCTCGCTGGGATGTTGCACAAAATCCTACTGCTCGGAAAATTAGACGCCGTCATCTGGTCATACACATGTATTAAGGGGGTCATGTAATCCCAGTGTGAATACGGTTGGAAGTAATTATTTACATCAATAAATGATCAATATTATTATATGAGTATACTGCTACAATATTTGATGCGGTAAGGATAACTCGCAGCACCGATATGGTCAATTCAGTGGTTAATAGAGGTGTATCGTGATCTATGGCATTTTGCTAAACACAAGTGACGTTACAACCAATATAGTACACTGTACATCTTCACAATGTCACAGGTCAAGTAATTTAAGGCACAAGCTAGAATTTATGTTCATTCTACCTTCCATGTAGATATCATGGTTTTCATCAATATATGGATTGTATTGTATGTAACCATTGGCATTATACAATGTCATATATTCCTCATACGTCTCGACATTGGAATTCCAGTGGGCTTGTGTTTTATGAAACATTCATTTAATTCACGTTATAGATTATTCTTTTCTTGTAAGTATATTTTACTAATAAACACCGTCAGTCGTGATACCCTTTATTATTTGAACTGCACATACTGCTATACTGCTCTCTGTGTATGAATGATTTTTAAATTATTATCGTATTTGCCTTTCATTTGAACCGTGTGTTTCATTTTATACATATGTTAATATGTTAATAGGTTATCCTTGTAAATATTCGTAGTTTAAAATTAGGAATGATGTCGGCACTTTCGTGTGGACAGTCATCGACTGAGACCTTATCAACAATAGAAAACAACAGACATTGAGGAGACCGATGTAACCATGAAAAGTTAACGCTAAACAATACATAATATGAACAGCATGGCATAGTTGGATACATGTACATTTGATAACTCCATTTGTGAAGATATTAAATTAATAATACATGCGGAACTATGACAAAACTTCGAGAAGTATGCATTGTTAATGGTTTAATTTAAACGGATCAGCATTCTGGACCTTTCTGTGACCTTGAACTTTGGTGACCGATTTTCTATTCCATAAATAAATTTAATAATATCAATATGTCAAATAATAATGAAGACGATTGACAAGTGTTTTACAGTACATTGTGTATATATATTGAATACAAATTATATTGATGTTCAATGACCTTGAAATGACATTGAACCTATTGGAAGCAGTGACACCCACATTTTTCTGAAAGTTGAATCTTTATAAAACAACCACTAAAAAAACAAATATATGCACATGAAGTGCTGGTTTCTGATTGCCTCGGAAATATAACGAACACGTTAGATTTATACCGGGGTGTATTCGTATACTAGCCAATCATGACATTCACTAATACTAAACTAAGTACGTCTCTTTTTGTCACGACTGGTGAACTAATGAACAGTATCCCACATAGCTATGAAATATATATGTTCTATTGTAATAAGTAGCGATAAATGTATGCTATAGTACAAAAACAATATTACAAAGAAGAATACATGCCCGTTTTCACTTGTTGACCTTGACAAAATAATTGTGTGACCTTGACCTTGATTATTGTTGTTTTATTTCTTGATTACAGTTGATCTGTAATTATTGTTATGCATATTATCGAAGAGACTGATACTTCAAATGGATTAATTCCTCGGTGTTATGGCATAAATACCATGATTTTGACCTTGATTTTGAATGACCTTGAAAGACCTTGAAATGACCTTGAAAGTGTCTTTAAAAAATGGCACCCGGATTTTTCGGAAAGTTGGATCCCAGACAAATACAAAACCACTAAGAAAGAAAAAGTAGGTGCCGGATTCTGAACAATTGCCCCCAAACTAATTAATTGGGTGCCAACCAAGCAATGCATTTATTTATTACATTCATACATGTACCTAAACACCACAATCGGTAGCGGAAACCGTTGCTATCCATTGTTGCGAACCAATCAATGCCATTATTTTCTACTTTCAGACATAAACACCGCTATCGATAGCGGAGAACGTTGCTATCCATTGTTGTGAACCATTCAATGCACTTATTTTCTACTTTCATACATAAACACGGCCATCGATAGCGGAGAACGTTGCTACCCATTGTTGTGAACCAATCAATGCCATTATTTTCTATTTTCAGACTTAAACACCGCCATCGATAGCGGAGAACGTTGCTATCGATTGTTGTGAACGAATCAATGCAATTATTTTCTACTTTCAGACTTAAACACCGCCATCAATAGCGGAGAAACATTACTATTCATTGTTGTGAACCAATCAACGCAATAATTCTCTACTTTCAGACTTAAACACCGCAATCGACACCAGAGAAACGTCGCTATCCAATGTTGCGAACCAAGCAATGCAATTATTTTCTCCCTTCATACTTGAACACCGCCATCGACACCAGATAAACTTTTCTATTCATTGTTGCGAACCAATCAATGTAATTATTTTCTGCTTTCAGACTTATCCACCGCAATCGATAGCGGAGACACGTCGCTATCTATAGCTATACATTGTTGAGAACCAATCTATGCCATTATGTTCTACTTTCATGCATAAACACCGCAATCGATCGGAGAGCGGAGAAACTGCTATCCATTGTGCCGAACCTATCATGCAATTCAATTATTTTCTATTTGCACTACTTACTACCGCCATCGATAGCGGAGAAATGTTGCTATCCATTGTTGCAACCAATCAATGCCATTATTTTCTACTTCAGACTTAAACACCGCAATCGACACCCAAAAGAAACGTCCGCTATCCATTGTTGCGAACCAATCAAATCCATTACAATCCATAGCACACCGCCATCGATAGCGGCGAAACCTTGCTATCCATTGTTGCAAACCAATCAAGCCATTATTCAACCCTCATACTTGAACACCACCACGACACCTAATAAACATTGCCAATTTCATTGTTGCGAACCAATCAAATGCCATATTTTCTGCTTTCATTCATAACATCACATCATATTTGTCAGGCATCTTACAGGTAATTATTGAAATGTTTCTATTGGATGTACTGTACTTCAGAAGCATTCCCACTCGGAATTTGGTAATGGGGTTTAACAGCTAGGAAATGTCAAAATATTCATTGGCTGATAGCTTACTTTCAAAATGAATGAAGCGAATGAGGGAGAATAAGACATGGTTGCAGTATTAATTGTTTATTGCGCGATTACAACAATTTATTAGGATATGTAATGTCAGAACATGCTAAAATGATTGTTGTCCAAAAAGGACAAATTAGCTTAAATCATGGAAAAGTGTTATAATGCCTGTTTTAGCCGCATTTTCTTGATTGTCAAAATGTCAACTAGGTCATGTTTATTTACATCATTTGTAACAACACCGAACGCGTCCTCTCGCGTGCGCATAAAATTGACACATTCGGAATACTCCGGAAACACCAACTACCCCGAAAACCCGTCCCAAACCCACGACCATATTGGGTGCCAACCAAACAATGCAATCATTTTATATTTTCAGACTTCATCCCGCAATCGATTGTTTTCTCTTGTTGCGAATCAACGAATGCATTCTTTCTACTTTCAGACTTAAACATCGCCATCAACAGCGGAGAAACGTTGCTTACTTTCATCGCGAACCAACCAGACATAAAGGAAGAACTCCTCCTCCGATGGACGCTACTAACGGGTCAATTATCACTGATATATCCGATGGAATGGCGCCATATTATACCGTAGTAAAGGACGCGCCGAACCAGCTTTACTTCTGTATTGGCTACCATGGCCTTTTCATGACGAAGCTGTACCAGGCGACGGGGGACGCCCGATTCCTGGAGAGCGCTATAGAAATCATGGACTTCGCTCTCGGATGCAACAGGTAACAAAATCGCCAAGAGTTATGCAAATTTCGTATGTTTTGAGGTCACAGAAACAGTTTGCTTGCAAAGCCTGGTCCATTACAACTCAATTCCACTTGAGAAACATGTCTTGAGGGACATGTTGGCGTGTTTTAGAATCATTTTACAACAGATTCGTAGCATTTGAAACAAAACATTGAACCTCTTGGTCACGTGATGTAAACAGACTTTCCGTGGCCAAATAATGTAACGAATATTGGGGGACATGACAAGGTTGAAGTTTTCTTTCTTAGGAGCAAGTGAACCTATTGCTTAATTCATGCAGGACCAGTGCAGACTGGTTGCAGGTTGTGTACAAGTACACACCATCCATATGCATACAAATAGTGAAAATAAGAGAGACTGGGCATGAGAACCTGTCCAAACCATACATCCTGGGAGAGCTCCCAGGGTTTCCTGTTTAGACAGGTTCCATTGTAATAATGTCTCCATGAACACTTTTGTTATTTTGAATTAAGAACAGAAATGACAATGGGATGAATTACTGAAAATCCCATTTAAATTAAACAAACATTTTCCCAGGGTGTCCGGTTTAGAGAGGTTCCGATGCATATTATAAAACTAGTTGGTGTGTTCTAACCTACAATCACAAGCTGGCGTACGCCGCGTCTTTGGTTGCCGTGGAAACGGTGAAGATAAAGTACATGGACCTGGCCTGGTGGATTGTAGTCTACCTCCTGTCCATCCAGACCGAGGAGGGATTGTTCGGAGAGTTTGACGGCATGGATAAATACGACCAGTCCGTCGAGATCGCTATCTGGCTGAGGGAGATTTATTCGGAGATTGACAGATTTTTACGCAATGAAATACCACAAGCTGGGATTATGCCTCTGTCAGATAATTCTGGAAAAAATGTTACCAGCCCATAAAATCTTTCGCGTCAAACTTTTTTCGCAATTTAATACTGCCACATTCTTTGGGTCCAGTCATCGGTCATTCTGGAAAAAATATTATCCTTGTTACCCACTTACTTTTCATTCCATAGCATTTTTTGAAAATCAACATTTCTCGACAGTGCCGGCCCTTAAAAATCTCGAAAAAAAAAGTGAAAAATGTCTGAAACATGTCATTCTGGAAAATAATTGTCACTTACTTTTCATCACAATTTTTGAAAATCAACATTTCTCCACAGGGCCGCTTTTTAAAATCTCGAAAAATATATAATTAATTTTCGATTAACACTTTTTCGCAATTCAATACCGCCACATCATTTGGATCCAGTCACGTGTCTGGAAAAACATGTCTTTGTTACCCACTTAGATTCTGCGTAAATATCTGCCACTTCTATGTTGTTGTTTTTTCTGTAAAAGTGTTTAGCAATATATTTATCTGTGTTCGAATTGCTATAACTGTAATGACTCTTGAAGGTATTCGGTATCATGTGATTTTCTCCAAAATTAGGACTTACATACGGTGGCACAGAGGGGACATGGAAATAGTTTTCACTTTCGCGTGCGCACGCGATAGCTATTGGGTGCGCACGCGATAGCTATTGCGTGCGCACGTGATAGGGTTTTGCGTGCGCACGCGATAGCTATCGCGTGCGCACGCAATATCTATCTCGTGTGCACGCGAAAGTAAAAAATGTCCCCTCTTTGCCACCGTACTCTCATCTGTTTGCCGAGCTACACGTATGTTCTTTGGGAATTGTTCTGACAAAACCGTGCTTATTTCATTACTGATAAGTGTAGGATCTGATCAGCATGTGCACTGATACAGCTGGATAGTGAACTGGTTGTTTGTTGGATTAATATTAGATCGTTATTTGATGGAATGGCGAATAGTTTAGGTCCTGATCAGACGGCGTGGATGCGGGATTAAAATAAAACAACAGTTGTCAGAACACCCCGAGATACTCGCATGACTCAATAATAAATCCGCCTGTCATCGTGATATTGTCAGATTTAATGAAGTCCATCTATAAGGTCACGGGCCGTAAAAAGTGACTGCAATACATTGTTATGCCAGTATAGACCCTGATCACCATGTGTATAGTCAGATCTAGATCCAATTGTTATTAAAACATAATACTAATTATCTGATTATTGGTTGCACTGGTTGATTTGGGGCTACACTTGTCGCAGCTCTTTGTGGTTAGGTTCCATTTTATAGCCGCAATCGAATTTCATATATATATATGGCATCTTTCGTCCAGCAAGACATCTCGTTTACGATTCTTGATCCCATCTTTTGCGTTATCAAATGGTGTGGTCATGCGGAATTATTAAAATACAAATACTAATAAATGTATTCGGTATTAAACATAGACGCTGTTTATATCCTACTTAATCCAAAATGTAATGTACCTAGTGAGAACACACTTTCTGGGAGAGGCGCGTGGAATTCATTGGTATACTGTAGATTTTCTGGAAGCATTATACTCTGGGTAAATAAAACTCGGTAGTGATGTGTCAATCCGGTGGTAGTACCTATTTTGCGAGGACACTATTGTCAATAGTGTCCTCGCAAAATAGGTCTACCACCGGACGGACAGTCAGTGCTAGTATATATGGGCCCTGAAGGAGTTTCGGAAGCGTCTATTGACTAAGTATGTAGTGGTCAGCGACAGGTGGCTTTGCAAAAACATAAACTAAACATCTGTCTCGTAAATGGATCAAACAATGAATGTTAAATCTGTTGCCCAGCATCGTGCATTTATCAGTTCAACAGTCTTTCATATGTTAACCAAGATAGCACTCTATTTAAAATACTGCCCCATGACGCAATGAGGTTGCAGACCCATTCCACGGGTAATTACACCACTGGCCAGCTGGCATTTGACTGACCAATATCGTAGACAACAAACAGTATGTTTCACGAAAGCTGCCCAAATTTTACAGCTATATAAACAATGCAAAAACTGTAATTTTTTTATGATATTACATTTTATCAAAATTTAAGAATGAACCTTCCTTTTATTTATTTCGTGAAATTTTGTCAAATTTTGAATTTATTACGAATATTTATTTGTCTATGGGAATTTAACTGGGGGAAAATGAGCTGGAGGAGCTATGGGAAGAGTCAGAAAATGATTTTATTTGGCAATTTACTCCGAAACCTGGCTAGATAGCTTGGAAATGATCTAACTAAGAAAACAAGTTAAATTTTGAAAATCGGTCCAGCATTTCTGAAATTATAAAATTTCCCATGGTAAATCCCCATAGACATCTGTGAAGATGTCTATGGGGATTTAACATGGGAAAATTATTTTTTCGCAATAAAATCAATATTTGACCAAATTTCACGAAACAAAAAGAAGGCTCATTCTTAAATTTTCCTTTAATTTAATATTATCGAAACAAATATTGTTTTTTAATTGTTTATATGGCCGCAAAATTTGGTCAGCTTTCGTGAAACAGATATACATTTCGATATGCATGTAATGTTTCATTACTAGCTAACATGCGTAATATTTAAATATATAAAGAAACAAAACAAATACTTTGTTTGCATCAACACATTTTAATAATAATTCAAATGGGCATTGCGTATGCAGCTATTAATTTGCGACTCGTCTATCACCTGCTTTGCCATCGCACACCTGCATCTTGACATGTAACTGTATTGCTTGTTGGATGCATGGTGGAGGCATGATTGGTGATAATCAAGATCTGCAAACTGCTCCAACTGCAGTACTTTTCATAGCCGAGGACCCTTTGTGATACACGATCTGATAAAATCGTGCTGGCTGATTTGCTGATCTAATTGCGAACACTGAAGCTGGTGAAATGTATATGTAGACTGCCTCGATTGGCCTGTTGAACTGGCTAGTCTCGGTATACACATGAATAACCCCATTTTGTCTGATCGTACATGTATCGGTGTAGGCACCATGCTATGACCATGGTGATAAAGCTGGTTTGACAGTTTACTCGTTCTCCAGGGTACGAAGGCTGGAGGCGGAATAGGACGACTCTCAAACGACACGCTACGCCAGTATAGTCTACTGTATGTTCCACGTTTTACTTCCGAAGAACTTCTTGCTATTACACATGTTAAATCTAAAACATATTTAAATGTAAGTACTTTTTCACCAATAACAAAAAAAGCCACCCATCCCCCATTATTTTCTTAAATGAAAGTCCATCTTAGCAACGTGTTAGTGTCAACGACATCATGTTACACTATTGAATTAAGTTTGAAGTAAGTATATACCAGGAAGTCTGAGCATTCAAGATGGCCGCCATTACGAATATGTACAAACTTATGACAAGATTACGAAATATTCATTTGTCACGTGAAACCGAATTTATTGGCAGTTGTAGATACACATAACCAATGTGCATCTCTGCATTAAAGCAATCAGAAGACAACTTAGCACAGCATTGCAAATATGGAATCCAAGATAGCCGTATTATTTCCGCTATTCAAAGATGTGCGATGAAATATCCTATTTATTACACTTCCACGGCGGATATAAATGAACATTTGCCGGGTCTATTATTGATATTATAATAAATGAATTGTGCTGTGCGCATGAATAGTTACACAACGAGGTCTAAGTTGTGTGACGTCAAACGTGACATCGTTTTTTTTTTTTAATCCCGCAGCGGTTCCCATGAACTAGATATATGTGAGTGCATGTTTGAAATGTGTTAACCCCCGTGATACTAGTGGTGGATTACACTAGTGGTTGATATAGGCGCCTGCTGTCTGTCCCACGTTTTTCTGCCGACGAACTTTTGACTATTAAACACATTGAGTCTAAAAAATATGTAAAAGTAAGTACTTTTTCATCAATAACAAAAAAGACACCCTACCCCAAAAAAAATCAAATATTGATTTGTATTGCGAAAATTTTCCTATGGGAATTTAACATGGGGAGTCAATTTCCAAAACGTTTCGCTTTTTTATCAAAAAACGAAAAAGTTTGGAAATTGACTCAGAAACCTGGCGAGATAGCTTGAAAATGATGTAACTAAGAAAACAAAAGTTAGATTTTGAAAATCGGTCTTTAAAAAAGTATTTAAAAAAAGTAAATCATTAAAATCAATATTTGATTGAATTTCATCAAATATTTTTTTTGGGGGGAGGGTGACATTTTTGTTATTGATAAAAAAGTACTTACTTTTAAAAATTATTTTGATTTAAAGTGTTAAATAGCCAAAGGTTCGTCGGCAGCAAAACGTGGAATAGACAGTAGATACTAATCTATCAACCACTAGTGTAACCCCAAATATTGCCGATTACTATTTGGGGTTACACTAGTGGTTGGGTTACACTATTGGGCTCTATAGGTCGCGATTACGGGAGTTTCCGTCAATGTGTATTATTGTCAGGAGTTTATTACGAGTTTTCTCTTATATTAATATATATATGTAAGACTGGGCTCAGTCTCAGATCGGGGGTCAGCCCGAAAAACGGGGCCAAATCACAGAACGGTGGTCAATTTCTCCCAGAACGTATTTAGTAATGAAGTGAATTAAACGTTTTCCTTGCCTGTTTCCATGACGATCGTATCTTGCAAATGCCCTATGTGTGCAATTTTCTGGCCATTTTCCGATTATCCTCCTTTGTGGAACTGACGTCGCGTTTTTAGACCCCCATTTTGGGATTAGCCCCGATTCTGGGATTGGCCCCCGATCTTCTACACACACACGCACACACACGCACACACTCACACACGTGTTTATATGTCGGCCATTTTGAATTATTTAAGGCATTCCAAATTGAATATGTTTGTTAGTTAGTAATATATGAGTATTGATAATAACTTATTATAAGCAGTGTTTGTGCTGGTAGTCACGTACAAATATGTAACATTTAAGGAAGTCAAATACTGAATTTTTAAAATGTACCAAACTGTTCTTATCTTGGCGGCCATTTTGACGTACTATAAGGTCATGTTTTACGCACTACGCATTGCTGGCTTTTATAACACACTATTTGTAAATGGTTTCAAGTGGAATGGTGTTGAAAAATTAATTTTATGTCACAATAGTGAACAATGTTATTGTAAAATATGTTTTGGATTGGATGGCCATTTGAAATCCAAGATGGCGGCCCTATGTGAATTGGACAATACAGAAATAAAATATTTTCCGATATCTGTTTCCATAGACTAGCTAAAAATGTATAATGGAGAAATATAAACATAATTATAACGAAATTATTCTGCAAAAATACACGCAGTATTATTGACAATAATGGTAGCCATTTTGAATGCAAGATGGCGGCCACGATAGTGATGGAAAAAAAGTGTACCAATTTGTATTTTGTTTTACTGTGTCTCAGAATGAAAATAAATACAAAATCCTGTTAATACGACCTAATCACTGCGTATGAATATGTGCGGTGGCTGGATTTTTTTGTTTGCATTTTATAGCCATTTGTAGGTATTGACGGAATAAATGGAATAGTAGGTTAGTGCCGTGAATGGGACAAACATATCTGGCGCGGCACGGAAACGGGATGTGCTCGGCAGAGCCTCGCCCATCCCGTTTCCTAAGCCTTGCCATATATGTTTTCCCATTCATGGCAACAAATTCAGCAAATGCATATGTTTTCACTTTCTGACACCGACTATAAGAGGTAATGCATACAACTATTGATATTCAATACACGTATAATTCCCATTGTAAAATTTGTGGGTGGGTAAGGTGAAAGATATGGTTTTTAACATTGTGCCATCGTCTGTAGACATCAGATAATCAGCATATTTGCAAAGAACAGGTCTAATGACCATTACTAGGTACCATTGGTACAGAGAAAATACAAAAATGTACAGGTCTGTGGTAGATGTTTTGCCATTGAAATTCAGTGGGATTGGGTAATTAAACATGCACAATTCAACATTTGAATAATACAATATTTGTTAAGTGAACTACATTGTATATACCATTGAAGAGATATGAACGCATCCGCGAACATATAACACAAACAGTCGAATTTTCAGTGATAAACGTGATTTTTAACGATCGTGAAAGATCCGAGGGTGGTATATATATACTTCAAAACGGTGCTAAATATTCATCCATGTACTAGTCCATATGTAATTACAGCTTTATGGTAATGAATATGTAAGTAGTATAATAATGCATGTTTCAGACATCACGTGAAATGTAATTCTAATTAATTAGATGTACTTAGTCACTTACTTGGTGGTGTGAAATGTCCATTATTTCACGAGTTAAGCACTCGTGAAATATAGACATTTCACTTCGAATTGAACATATATGTCATATTCGTTGCAAAAATATATGAATATCCTCTATTTATTCCAACTCCCTCCCTTCCATTTTGATTTCATTTATTAGTGAAGTGTGACAGCCGGACAGTCGGGTTCTGATCTGCGTGTAATGATATGATAACAATAGTGCTTGTTTACTGATGCAATACTGGGCTCAGCTGGAAACGTAATTATGTAATTGAAGTAGCCGGAACTATTTGTTAATGTATACGTCTCCTTGGTGTTCGTAATCTAGCATCTGTCACACAAGCGAATTAGCCGATGATGGTTTTATATTTCAGTATAAGATACGGAGCCTAAATACCAATCGATGGTCTAGTAACATAAGGTCGTAACTGCTATGCTAAAGCATAGCATTATGTAACTAGACCATCGAAATATGCATATAAAAATGTTCATATGTTTGTTTCTCCACGTAGAATGGCATTATACGATGTGACCCTCATTTGACAATTCAAATGTCAGTCACAGAATGTATCTGTGCAGTGAAATAGAGAAAAGTAGGTCAGTGCCGTGAATGGGAAACAATATCTGGCAAGGCTCAGGAAACGGGATGGGCGAGGCTCTGCCGAGCACATCCCGTTTCCATGCCGCGCCAGATATGTTTTCCCATTCACGGCACTAACCTACTATTCTATTTATCCCGTCAACACCTACAAATAATAGCTTTAAAATGCAAATTTTAAAGAAATACCCCAGCCACGCACATATTCCTACGCAGTGATTAGGTCGTATTGGCAGGATATCAAAACTCTTTCACGGCACCGTGTTTCACGGCACATACCGTTGACGGGATAAATAAGAATACTAACGTGTTTCTCTATCAGCTAAAATGTACCTTCGTTATCTTTCGTCATCTTTTATCATTATACTATTGTTTGAGCACTATGTTGTGATCACTCATTTGAACCGTTGTATAGAGACAATTTAATTGGTGACGTCATATCCCTTGTATGTGAACTATTGTCGTTAAATCGTATTGTTTCTCAAACCAGTGTATCATGATATGATCGCTCATTTGAACCGTCTGGAGGAGCTTAGAGTGGTTTTCGCATCATGTCATTTGAATAAGAAATGTGTTTTTGTCATGTTTGTCTTGTTTCGTATTTGAATAGCTCTAAGGGGATTCGAGTGTTTGGTCACGTCATAGCACTTACATGAGAAGTTGTGTTAACATTTGGTTACACTATGTTTGCATATATTAACATATATATGGAGAGATAGTAAGCTTTCCGCAATAATTACGATATGTTGAACAAGTCTGCAGTAACAAGAATCAACTCTTCCAACAAGGCACATAAACATAGTAAACTCGAAAATGGATGCCACTTAGCGCTTAGTATAAACTACTTTCCAAGATAAAGTCCTTGTATCGAATCGTTGAAAGAGTGGGTTCCTGGTAACTGCAGAATGGTTCAACACATACATATGGAGAGATAACATTTTGACAATGGATATAAATTGCAAATACACTGCAGTGTAAATTTGTGCACAGTGAACAAAATGAACCAATATCAATTACCCCAGTGATCATTCTATTTGCAATTTTGCAGACAACCACAAGCTATGATATGGCTTTTTGATGTTCCACATCTCCTTTGTAAAGTGGGCTCTCGCAACTCAGGTGAGCTTAGAAAGGAAAAAGGTCATGACGTCACCGCACACAGGCAAACAAACACGCACACGTTTTTGGCAGATATTGGGGGAAATTAGCATGTTTAGCTAAATCGTGTTTCTGTTTTAAGGATTGACTCGAGTATGTATCTTTTTACTGATACTTTCTTGTTGCCAAACATTACGTTGTCTACACAATTACAGTTATTTTTCAATTACCGGAGGTAACTATTAGCATCAACTGGCATTAACTGTTTAAAATTAGTTCATTAGTTCCCCCTACTTATGGGCGATACAAGCTGACGAAAACAATCATATTTAAACGCAATATTGTAACGTCCCTATGTCGCATCCGTCTTCAGCAATACGGTATAAATCAGATATTTCCTGTTCACGCAGGGGAATGGTAGCGGGCCCTCGTAAATCGGGGTAGGGAAAATTAACGACTATATCTACTTGGCAATGAAAAGACGACAGTGACGAGATTTTAGTAACATCTGATATTTTGATAATAGTTCTAACATGCAGTATTACTCAACGTGTACAATTAAAGAGTGGTGACAAACTATGCTAACAACGATGAGGGTGATCTGATTATGGACAGATAATGACTAATATGAGATGTACACATGGCAAGATACAAAAGCACAACAGGCGACTGTGAGAGTAAGCAGACTCAAGAAAGGATATTAGCACATGTAAAAACGGACTAGATTTATGCTAAAATCTGGACGGAAAATCACACTAACGCAAACCCAAGTCATGGTGGGGAATCACGAAGCTGGGGTTGGGAAATAATGCTGGGTGAGGGAGTCACACAGCGGGGATCACGAAGCTGGGGTGGGAATAATGTGGGTGGGGTGGGGAAGTCACACGCGGTAGTCACGAAGCTGGGGGTGGAAATAATGCTGGGTGGGAGTCGCACAGCGGGGATCACGAAGCTGGGGGTGGGTGGGAATAATGATGGGTGGGGGAGGGGTCACACAGCGGGGATCACGAAGCTGGGGGTGGGAAATAATGCTGGGGTGGGGTGGGAGTCACACAGCGGGATCACGAAGCTGGGGGTGGGAAATAATGCTGGGTTGGGGAGTCACACAGCGGGGATCACGAAGCTGGGGTGGGTGGGAAATAATGCTGGGTGGGGGAGTCACACAGCGGGGATCACGAAGCTGGGGGTGGAAATAATGCTGGGTGGGGGAGTCACACAGCGGGGATCACGAAGCTGGGGGTGGGAATAATGCTGGGTGGGGAAGTCACACAGCGCTGGGAATCACGGAAGCTGGGGTTGGGACTAATGTTGGGTGGGGGAGTCACACAGCGGGAATCACGAAGCTGGGGTTGGGACTAATGTTGGGTGGGGGAGTCACACAGCGGGAATCACGAAGCTGAAGTGGGTTGGGACTAATGCTGTGTGGGGGAGTCATACAGCGGGGATCACGAAACTGGGGGTGGTAAATAATGCTGGGTGGGGGAGTCCCACAGCCGGGGGTCAGGAAGCTGGTGGAGACTAATGTTGGGTGGGGAGTCACACAGCTGGGTGGGGAATTTACACATCAAGGTGGGCACACGGCAGGGGTGGGGAGTCGCACAGCCGGGGGTGGGGTCACGAAGCTGGGGGTTGGAATCATGACACCATAGCTGAAGGGGGGGGGGGTGGGGGGGGGGGGGGGGGGCACACAACAGCTATAGGACGCATGACAATGGAATTGGTATCACCTAACAGGGGTGTGAGGGGGCACGAAGTAGGGTAGGGTGTGGCGTCACACAGCAGGGGGGTTCATGAAGCTCAAATTGGGAATCGTATCGCAATGGGGAAAAAAGTGGGTGGGGTGGGGTAATGGGATATTGGCATTATTATGGTTCCCAGCCAATATTAATAATCAATAATGTCAGACTGACGTTCAAATCATCACATCTCACGACTAACGGACCATTGGTAACATCGTCGGTGGAGTAATGTTTATAAGGGGGGGGGGGGGATATTTGGGCCTTGGGAGTTCTGAGACGCGAGTTGCGTCTCGAGTTGCGTCGCTCGGGACAAAGTCGCCAACTGACAGATTTCACTCCTATTTATAGGTGTTGTCAGGCCGAGTTGGACAAGTTCGTGACTTACGGAACTTGTCCAACCTCCCGCCATAGTGATTGGCTAGATTGTTTATGGACGGAATATTCCGATCAGGACACGAGCCAAAACAAGCACAGCCAGTAAACATGGCGGCTGCATTCACACACACAGGAAATGACAACAAACTATTGTGAATTATAACGAACTAAACAAGTTTCCTGGTGTGTGAAGACGACAATCATAAACTATTGACACTTGTGAACATTCAGGCATGCATCTGAGATCGTGGTAAGTTGTGTGCATAAAATGACAGACGTGTTTTGTTGTCCAAAATGTGTGATAAATTCGAAGCGAGGAATACGCAATACACATCTGTGTATAGCGATGCTTCGCTGGCTGGGTCGCTTCAATATGTATATCATTTTGTTTTATAAGGACAAGAACCAAATATAACAATGTCAAACACGAAGAACAAGCATCGATTTAAAATAAATGAGGGCCATCGCTTAGAAAATATTGCTAAGGCACAACCGCGGACATTGTGGAAAACATTGAAAAAAAATTCTATTCAAAGCCGGAAAATAAAAATAACAATATTACAGTCGAAGCTCTATTTGATCATTTTAATTCATTGTTAGGGGGAAATAATGATATAAACGAAAATGCAAATTTTGGCAATATATATATGACACTGAGCTTGATTCGGAAATAACTGAATTAGAATGTAAACAAACAGTTTTCAAACAAAAGTGCTCGATGGCAAACGAGCCAGATGGCGTATTCGCATCTATAATTAAAACATCGTACGTTATTATCTCGCCATATCTGACAGCGTTGTATAATAAATAATAATTAAGTAACTCTGAAAATCCAGAAAGCTGGGGAATAGGCTATATTGTACCTATATTTAAAGGCGGCGACCAAACACAAGCTAAACATTATCAAGGAAAATAGCTCTGAATAATATTTTTTAGCACATAATATCTAAGGCATTGAATTCTGGTCAAAAGCTATATAGTATTTTCCTTTACTATGAAAAATGCTACCACAAAGATAAATCGGTCATTTTCTATGGCAACACTTGCTAGCTGAAAAATTACAAAAGCAATAAAAGCTAAGTATGTATTCCGTTGTTCGAACACCATAACACTTAACCAGAAAACATCTAATTTCATTCAATTCACAGTGTGGTAAAATAAAAACAGGGGGATCCGAGTTTCATCCCTATTATTCATGATATTTGTAAACGATATACTTGAAAATATTAACACAAAATATAGATGGATTTTTTACGATAAATGAAATAGATCTGTTCTTTATGCTGATGATCATGTATTATTTGCAACCTCACCATTATCAGTGCAAGCTATGTTGGATGACATATAAAATTACTGTAACACATGGGGACTAAAAATAAATACAGACAAAACGAAAGTAATAGTATTTGAAAAAGGACGTCATACCAAATACGACTTTTATTTTACCTTTTTATGGAAAACTAGAAATTGTTTCTTCCTTCAAATATCTAGGTATAAAATGGCAACTGGGCTAGAATACAAGCATGAATAGCTGAGCATGCCGGGAAAGCGATGTACATGTTTTTTTTCTGTTTTCAATCAATATGAATTTACAACACATGAATAATTATAATTATTTTATAAATTAGTGTATAGTGTGTTAAATTTCTCATCAGAAATATGGGGATTTCACATTGGAAAATACATTAAAAACATACATACTAAATTTCTACGACAGCTATTATGTGCCAATAAATCGACAATCTAATAGGACTATATGGAAAAAATTCGGCAGAGGTCACTAAGTGTAATGCGTTCACATAACCCGATATTGGATAAAAAATATATTAACATTAAATGACGATAGTAAAACCCAAATAATGTATAACATGTTTAAAAAAACGACGCAGAAAATAATATATCTAATAACACAAACTGGCTCATCAGATAAAAATAATGATTAACGATATAGGGTTAACAGAGTTATGGGTGCATCAAGACACATTGATACATAATAATATAAACTAAACGTGCAAATAGACAAAGTTTTAGACAATTACTATCAATCCTGGTTATGACGATATAAATAGTTTCAACGACTCCCATCGTATGTGAGATATAAAACTACTCTTACGTTAGAACCATACATGTAAAATTGCATTATCACGATTTCGTTTATCTTCCCATAATTTGGAAATAGAAAGAGGTAAAATACCAAAATATTCATAGAGACTAAAGAAAATGTAAATGCTGTAACCTAGCTAAGCTCAGTAGAAAGCGAATATCATTTTCTGTTGGTATGTCCTCTGTACTCAAACCTAAGAAGACAATATTTCAAACCTTATTTTTGCAGATGGCCAACACTAAATAAATATGATAATTTAATCATGTTTAATGACATCAACACATATATTTATTTTGCTAACAATTTAAAGAAAGAATTAGAGGAATAATGAAGACATGATTTTCATTTCAGATATTAATATTTCACATACATGTACGTATGTACTACAATATATATACAACACAAGTGTGTGATTTGAAATGAGAAGGATGTTTGCAATACCCGAACCTAATTTATGTCATTTATAATATCCCAGCAAACATTGGTATCTCATTACACATTACATATATATGTGATTAGAATAATCATTTATCGTTGCAACCAGCATATACACGAATCAGACTGCTGAGACTCACATGTTTTGCAAGCCCACTTGTTCTATTGTCCAGTATCTACCAAGTCCATCGCGTTGGTAGTAGTTCATCTCACATTCACCTCGTGTGTTTGTTCTCGATATGTATTCATTCAACAACACGAGCTGGGAATCTTTATTTACTTTCTTGCCATCTATGAAACGGCTACCAAACTCAAACTTGTCTGGGTTTGAGAGAATGTATTCCATTTTTGGTTTATAAATTAACTCACGCAGTGTAATGTTGCGTTCATTTTCAGAGTTAAATTTACCAGCATTGTAGATTTCCTTATCTATGGTGGATCTCCAAATGTCTCTGGTTATCCTCAGATCTGCAGTATGTCAAGACACCGAAGTGTTTTAGCATCTGGAGCTACAGCTACACAGTACAAGGGTTCTGGTACTACACGATACGCCACTTTCCTAATCAGATAACTTACTAAAATCAGTGTTTGCCAGAAACAAAGCATACTTTCACCGTGATGTCACGCGTATGAAAATAGGTATGTCCGGAAATTAGTAGGAAAATGATTTATCGGGAGATTGGAAGTCACAAGCAAACGGTTGTCAAACAGACAACAAGATACCCAAAGGATATCAACAAACCCATGGAAAGAAGAAACTAACGCAATACGTCATGATAAACATACGACACATTTTCAATAAATGAAAACATGAACGCATGGTTTTATAGGCTGTTCTAAATCATGCATTACTGCCCGTGTTTTAGCGAACATGTGAGTTGAACATATGCCACGCTAATTGACAACGGTTGATCAATGTCAATTTAACCCTTACACTGTTGAATTAAATGTTGCCATCTGCTGTTTCGGTTCTATTTTCCATTGTTCACATCAACAACATGGTTTGGTAGAACTTTAAAATCATTTCCATTGCTGTCAAATCATGTTTTGGGGGGAAACGGGTTGATGAA